>LRSR01006528.1:0-32448 GCA_001579985.1 Hypsibius dujardini | reverse complement strand
CCGTCAACGTCGTTGTGGTCTTTGCTACAACCCAGCCCCCTGCTACGACCACGACGACAGCGACCTCAACCACCACTACCACCATTACTGCTGCAGTCGTTACTGATGCACCTACCACCGTGGAACCCTCAACGACGACCTCGATCCTTCCGTCGGAAGCTCCCACCACCGTGGCAGTTGTAGCCACAACTCTCGCCCCTGCATCAGCAGCAGCAGCAACAGAAGCTTTAACGGTTGCTCCGGTCGTTACCACCGTTGCCTCCGCTTCTTCTACGGAAGCTACCACCGTCTCTGCCTCCACTGCTTCGGTAGCAGCAACGCTTGCAGGAACCGCGGACGCCGCCGGTGTGGCCGCTCGCGAAGCCGCCGTTCCGACAGCAGCTCCCGGCGGTGGTGTCTCGTCCACCGAGGTCGTGAAGCCTACAGGAGGACCAAATCACGAAGTTGTCGCTGATCTCCACGCTCACATGGCCCTGGCTGAGGCCGATGTCAAGAGTGCCGTCGTGATAGGTGGCGCTGCAGTGAGCGGTGGGAAGGACTCTGGTGATACCACGGCCGCTTCCGCAGTTCCTGCCGCCACTTCCAGCTCGGTGGCGTCAGTTGCGGATAGTGGAGCCAAAGTTGTTTCAACAGCGGCTCCCCTTAACGGTGTGACCATTGCCCCCGCCAATACCAACTCCACTAGTTAGATCTTTCGTATATGCTCCGGATACAAATGACACCGTATGAGCTGTGTTTCGGAAGTCGTTCCCAACATTCGCGGTTTCAGTTATTGTTACTATTGTTTTTTATTGCTTTCCGGTGTGTTAATCTTTTTGGTGAATTATGACGGCCAACGACCAAAAAAATCCGCAATAGCATTTCCTTCGACGTCTGCATAAATCATACTGATAGGCACGCTCCATCCGCCATGCATGTACCCTTGTTCCGAGTATTACGGTAATACCGGTGCGTTGTGACGCCGTTCCGTTCAGCGTGTGCCGGAGAGAAATTGTGCCACATTAAAAAGTGGTTAAAAACAATTGATCGCATAAAATTACGTGCTCTCGCGGCGCGCAATGCGTGTACCCCGGTGAACGCTTGCTGTTTGCTCTTGACAAACTGTTTGGCTTCCACCGGAGGCCTTTAATATCGACTCAATGTGCTTGCATAGAACTATAGCTGTTCCGCCATCCTGAGATAATCTCCCTTGCCGAAGTAGCTAATCGAAACTTCTTCCTACTTCCGGCTTATAGTGCTTAGTCATAGTAAGAAATTTGACTTCATTTAACTTTACCTCGTTGGGATCATCTTGCTTAGGCTGAGGCGTACACCGAGGTGTCCATGAGGCGTACGCTGACGCGTGTAGGTCGTCTTCAGTGTACTCAATAATGAATAAGTATATACCGATTACAGGTTATGTACCGGCACGTAGAATTATACACACATGGCCACAATTTTGGGTGGCAGAGTTCGAGCCATCAGGGTGGTCTGAGTTTGAGCCACTCTTGGCTAGAGCTTGCCACTCCTTTTCTCCTGAATCTTTGATTTAATGCTCGACCCAGCGGAAAAAAACTAGATTAAGCAAGCTGCTCTAAATTCCACCCAAATAAACAAGTTCAATCAATCGATCAATCGAGTCAAGGCTCCATGCTCAGCTGTGGTCCAGAGCGCGTGCGCGCGGTGACTTAATTCGGCTCGAACTCGGACCGCCCTTTTTGGTTCGAATTCTGCCACCCAAAATTTTGGCCACGTGTGTAAGGGGACCAAAATCGTCAAAACTACATATGAGATCCTTTTGGCTTTTCAGTGTGTAAACCAAATCAGTATTTGTCGGACACAATTTGCTGGTGTTTCTCGGTCGTCGGTCAGGCGAGCCGGAAGAGACTAGCCGCTGAGGCGAAGAACTTGGAAAGCTCGCGAATTGAGTGGTGGTGAAAAAAATCCAGCTATCGATTTATCTCTCAAAAAGTGCGGTCCAATTGTCGATCATATACACGTAGAGGCCTACACCATTTACACTGCATACGGTACATTTAAGCCCAGTCCCTCTATCAGCTAATTATTTCTCCATGAATACGCCATACAACTCTCCCCCAATAGGCTGTAATTTATTTCTTCTTCTTCCCCCGCACTTTACCCGGTCTCCTCGTCTCTTTCTTATTTTACGTGCGTCGTGCATTCACAATTCATCCTCATCGTACATACATAACATGATCCTTTTCAAGTCCATTGTGAAAAGTATTTTTTCATCCCGCCTTTGAGAGGAAATCAATCATACATGAAGTCGCCGGGCTGTTATACAGTACTGTATATTCGTCCGCGCAAAAAAAGGGGGGGAGGAAGAAAAAGGGGACGGAAGAAGAAGAATGGATGATGACGAGCTCGAGCGCGCAAACAGGCGTTCGCGCTGATGGCAGACAACACACCACCGCCGGTCCCGCAGTGGACGACAGGCAGACAGACACTACTGTCAGACATGTCACACAAGGGGGCCATCGATCGAGGGTTCCCGCGAGCACCACACACGCTCTCGATCTTCGACGGCGGGGGCACTCCCGCGGACGGATATTTCGCGCGACACTCCATGGCCGGACACTTCCCTCCCCTACCGCCGTGTGTATATGTGTGTGTGTCTGTGTGTGTGTGTGTATATGTGTGTGTGTGTGTGTGTGTGTGTCTGTCTGTGTCTCTGTGTGTGTGTCTCTGTGTGTGTATATGTGTGTGTCTGTCTCTGTGTGTGTATATGTGTGCGTGTGTATGTGTGTGTCTATGTATGTCTCCCCGCGAATTATCAGCGCCCTATTCCGGGGGATCTTCCCTCTAAACTTCAGCCAGGTCGCGCGTAACAATCAGCGTCGCAATCGGTCCCACGCGTGCCGTATCCACACAGCACGTATCCAGCGGTACCGGCGCGTGGAGATCGAATTTCAATGCGTGCGCACACTCGTTGACTGTTTGCCTTGTCTTCTAAACGATTCCTTTTCCACTTCCCCCCACCTCCCGCGTGCATTCTCCTCCGCGATCTCCATCCTCCCTTTTCCGCCCGATAATCCGACACCTACGATTCATTTCCGGTATATTTATTTATACATATATATATAAGTACATATATATCTTTCGGTAATATGTACACAAAAAGGGCTCATCGGATCGACGGATGGATGTCAAAAGGAAGGAAGACGCCCTCACTTTGACACATAGCCGCCATTTTTCCCCCTCAACTTGATTATTCTGCTCATAGCTGCGTGTGGGTTCGCCATCCTGATGGATAGTGCCTTAGCTCAGACAGTTTCGCCCCTGTCGGGAGCGGTTGCCTTAACGTCCATGGTCATGCTCCTGGCCGTCGTCACACCGCCACGCGGAGTTGCTGCGTCCGGCGGCGATGCCGTGGAGTACTTTGACGGATTGGAGGAAACCTTGGGCTCGTCAAACCCTTACGAGCATGGGTCGTCCTCTCCGCTGGCCCCGCTGAAGGTCAATCAGGAATTTTGCCCGTTCTTTGAGAATCGCTCGCCGCAGAGCCAACCGGACCTTCGGAACTGCACATGGTACCGTGAGGTATGTAGATTCTACTGATTCGCTACTCTGAAGTTCTGAACGAAGGATTTGTGCTGAGTTACTTTTGTACTCAAAAGATGGGTACAAAAGTAACCCATCTTCCATCATGTGCATGGACTGCGTACATGTACCGGGTACACCGGCAATTTCCAAGTCCGGGACTGCTGCTTCGCACGTGCGGTGCCTTTAAAATTAACTGCAAATTGAGATGCCTAGAGCAACGCAAATTGATTATTGTGGTGGCGAAGTAATATAATCTGGTTTAGAGCGTAAGTCATGCTGACGCACTTGGAAGAAATGGATCCGCGAGACCTTCGCTGAATCGATAAATCTAAGTATAATATACATAACGTCTAATAAAATTCGCTTTTATTATTATCCAGCAATCGCCATGACTGTGCACTAATATCATACGCGAAATTTTAAAGGTCCGGTTACACAATGTCACCGCTTCCATAGACTGGTGACCTTTGTAGCCATCCGATGAGTCTGCTCGAGAAACCAGAAAAGATCTGCGTTCAAATCCACAGTTCTGAAAACGTCTGAAATATTGTCTATTTAATGGATCTTCCTTCTCTTGGATTTCCCAGCCTAGTTCCTGGCCAGTCTTCAGTGTAGTTCATCAAGATTCAGTTTCACACGTTCGTACTGTGTACTTGTACTAGCACGGTACTAGTATCACGGTCAACAACGTAATGTGCATAGTGTAACGTGCATGTTGACCGTGGAAAACTGGTCCAAACATGAAATTGGAATGTTGCTCGTCTCGGCATTATCTGACCGAGAATTAACTATAAGCACCTTACCCATATGCGTCTGACTGAGAACTAACTACGAACTAAGCACCTTATCCATATTTGTATGATGAAGAACTAACTACGAACTAAGCACCTTACCCATATGCGTCTGACTGAGAACTAAATACGAACTAAGCACCTTATCCATATTTGTATGATTGAGAACTAACTACGAACTAAGCACCTTATCCATATTTGTATGATTGAGAACTAACTACGAACTAAGCACCTTATCTATATGCGTCTGACTGAGAACTAACTACGAACTAAGCACCTTATCTATATGCGTATGACGAAGAACTAACCACGAACTAAGCACCTTACCCATATGCGTCTGACTGAGAACTAACTACGAACTAAGCACCTTATCCATATTTGTATGATTGAGAACTAACTACGAACTAAGCACCTTATCTATATGCGTATGACGAAGAACTAACCACGAACTAAGCACCTTATCCATATTCGTATGACGAAGAACTAACGACGAACTAAGCACCTTATCCATATTCGTCGTCTATCGGATCGATCTTGGTTAGTGTGGATTAGGCGGACATAATGAAATTTGAATTCCCATTGAGCCGGTTCATGAATCGGCTCGAGGCTGGTTTTTATTAGGTTTGCTTGTCTGGAGTGCCCTCTCTAGCTGCGTGGCAGGAAAACAATCGTCAGTGGGTCTATATTTCTACACTTAACCACTAATCGACTATTTACTTTATCGGACCGAGATTCTTCATCGACTAATTTGCGTCGATAGACAGCGAAAGAGAAAGTTGAATATCGATTTGTAAGAACTAAGTCTCATCGCAGGATAACATGCCAATCTGCAGATAAAAAAGAAGGAATTTTCTAAACACAAACATATGCAAGAGGAAGACAGTCAGTCAAAGACAGACAGTCAGTCAGTCACAGACAGACAGACAGACTGTCAGTTAGTCAGTCACAGACAGACAGTCAGTTAGTCAGTCACAGACAGACAGTCAGTTAGTCAGTCACAGACAGACAGTCAGTCAGTCACAGACAGACAGTTAGTCAGTCACAGACAGACAGTCAGTCAGTCACAGACAGACAGACAGTCAGTCACAGACAGACAGACAGTCAGTCACAGACAGACAGATAGTCAGTCAGTCAGTCAGTCACAGACAGACAGACAGACAGACAGACAGTCAGTCACAGGCAGATAGTCACAGGCAGATAGTCACAGGCAGATAGTCAGTCAGTCATTGAAGAGAGAATTTCTGAGACCACTGGTGTTTTATTAGTTATTCACGGATAAGTTTGAATATTGTTATTACTACATTTACTACAGATACGCGTTTTACATTTCAGAAAAGTTGCTGCAGACAAGCCGAACTGGAATCGATATTTAAAAAGGTGAAACCGCTACAGGGAGCATCGGAGAATTGTATGCGGCATTTGAACTACATGATCTGTTGGGTCTGCGATCCAAGTAAGTCGGAGCCCTTCGTGCATTAATCATACAAAACCAATTAACTCAATCAAATTGAATTGTACTGGGTGACTTGCTCGGATGCCTTAACGATGGAAAATACATCGTCAGGCCTACTCATCCGTAAAATGTATACCCCCGGGCGGCATGACTCCCACTCTCCATGCTCGACTCTGTTGCTTGTTTATTAGCAGTGAGGACAGAGATAGTTGAAGACTTCAAGTGTTAAACTTAAACTAAATTGCCTTTGGAATAACGAGGCGCTTCTTGTGTGTCTGTAGTGCAGTATAATTTCTACCTGAACGGCTGGAGACGCCTCAAAATGTGCGAGTCCTTCTGCGACGAGGTCCTGGACGCGTGCCGTGATGCAAAGCTGAAGGGCGATCCCGTGGGACTGCTTTACAAGACCGGAAGTGAGTTCTGCCGGAGTCGGCGGTTTGACGTGAACCCCGACACAGACAAGAGCTGCTTCAGTTACAATGTCAAGAAGGGGCGTCCCGGGGATCCGTGGAGGAGTCTCCTGTCGAGTTCTTCCCGGAAACTGTTCCTCTGTCCAGTGGTGTTTCAAGCTATTTTTATGCTTAGTTCGTTTTTATGGATTTGATTTTGACCAAAATGACTGGAGATGTACTCTTCGTTCAACGGGAGAATCCATTCAGTATATACATAAACCTAAATCCAAACGATCTCTAAATTTCGCATACAAGAGGAGTTTCGTCCAGTTATCAGACCAAACGAAAACTTACTGTATTGCATTGTGGAAGTGGTGGGAGCGGCGTTCGCTTCATGCTAGGGAACATCATTCAAAACGAACGCCGCTCCTACCACTTCCACGATGCAATACAGTAACCTCCTACTTACCAAGGTTTGTCCAACTTAACTTTTGAGCAATCCGAGAGAGAGAAAAACAATTACACCGACGTCTTCTTAGACGACACCGGCGCAATCAATTAGAATAAAATCAGTCTATTTCGATACAATCGGTATCCTTGCCGGCACCCTTCGCCACTTTCGTGTAACCGCAATCACATTCATACCCGAAGGTCACTGCTTCCAGCTTCTCGCAAGCAACCTCCATAGTCTTCAGGAAATCCATCCCGGCCGTCACTTTAGCGAAGACCGTTCCTTTCAGCAAATCCTTCTTGGAATGGCCGATCTGCAGGGTGACACGCCCATCCAACACCACCAAAGACACCATACCGGGACCATCCGTCAGGAGCGGCTCCTCAACTGGACACCGACCCGGCACATCGTGGATGTTAGTGTAGCCTTCCATCCAATCTTCAACCGTGAAGTTACACAGAATGAGTAAATAGGAACTGTGAAAAGGTGTGGCAAGAGCAGTGATGATTACCGGCCTAATGGTGTTACTATTGATATAACGTACCTTCCGGTTCGTCGTCGTCTGCGCAAAACCGTTTAAACTCGACACTTCCATACATGAGATTCATTCGAGCCTTATTGCGGATCATGTCGGAGAAAAGCGCTGCGGTCAGCGGCGCAACATCGCCCCGCAAATCCAGCGCGATGGTGCCGTGGGTGGTGCTGTCCATGAACGTGCCCTGCTGGGCTGCGCCGCAAACGGCGAAGACGTCCAGCAGCACTGGGCGTCGCTCGGAGAATGCTCGCGGTTGACGACGCCTGTTGGAGAAACGGATGACTGGCTTCGGCGTCGGCGATTTGGCAAATTTAAACTCGTACACAAGCGCCATCTCAGCGTCCGTCAGTACGCCATCCTGCAAAAGACCGATGTATAAGGTATGAATGCCAACGCACTGAAACTCGGTATTTTAGTTATTAGCTACTGAAAATCCCAACATCATAATGTTCACGTGAGATTTTCTTTTGGACAAATCTTCACCGACAATGTTTTGGCATATGGATGAATTGTCTGTGTCTCCATCTCGGAAGCACAGAGTCTGTCAATCTGTCTGTCAATCTGTCTGTCTGCTTTCCGTCTGCATATCTGTCTGTCTGTCTGTTTGTCTGTCTGTCTGTCTGTCTGTCTGCTGTCTGTCTGTCTGTCTGTCTGTCTGTCTGCATATCTGTCTGTCTGTCTGTCTGTTTGTACTCTTTCATAGACTGTTTATCTGTTGCTACCTTGGCCACGCCTTCGGCCAGCACAGTCGGTTTAATCAACGGCAATCGCACGCAGTCGATGATTCCGCCGAAGATCTGTTTGAATGCTTCGCCGTGATTCTGTTGTCCATCACTATTATGAACCACCCACCTATCAAGAATTGACAAAGGTTTACCGTTTACGAACGGCATGTGGCCTCGAAGAAAATCAAAGCACGGCGTTATTACTTCCTTGCCGCCTGGTATACCCCACTCTCGGTGACCGCCAAATCATCCCGTTGTAGCAGGGTTCGCACACAGGACAGGTTCAGCTCGAGGAAACCGGGGCCAGCAAACAGGTCCGCCGCACTGCGACTCAAAAGGACCGCGGCTAAATCAGCGGTCTTCTGCTCTTTCATGGCTTCAGCCTAGAAACAAGAAGAAGGAAACCACATCCAAAAGGACTACTAAATCGATCGATGTTGGAGACGAACCTTGACGAAAACAGATAAAGCCATCTCTGCCGTAAGGTTCTCCTCGATGAAACGTCGACACTGCCAAAGCAACCGCAGGACGGAATACTTTTTCGCACAAAAGAGACAATCCATCACGCTGTCCACGGTGATTTCTCCCATTTGCTCGGTGTACATGTACCTGAAGATATTTGCAAAAAAGCAGTGTCAGTTGCCAATTAGAAAATGTTCATGTGCCTGACCAGCAATATCAATTTATCAATCAACCATAGGAATGACAGGTCAAATCGACCAATCCAGCCAAACGACTGTGTGGTACACATGTGGCAAAAATTTTGGACTAACTGAGTTAAGCCATAGAACCCGTGCAATGCATGGTTGTATACAGTGACCGAGTTACAAGGCTTAGCTCGGTTAGCACTATGTTTTGGTCAGGTGTGGTAGTACAGTTCTGTCAATGAAAAGACAAACTGCCTAACTGCCTAACTGCCTGACTGCCTAACTGCCTGACTACCTAACTGCCTAACTGCCTAACTGCCTAACTGCCTAACTGCCTGACTGCCTAACTGCCTAACTGCCTAACTTAGCCAGCCTAAAGCGTCAGGCACTTACTTGACCATAATGCGGAAAGCTTCCGGTTTTACATCAGGTATACGGAGGGTTTCCCCTACTTCGCGATCCTTTCCATAAAATATGGCATGGAAAACGGGGCTTCCCAGCGCCAAAATAAGTCTAAAACGATAACAGACAAACCAGTTGATATTCGAAGATACGATTTCTATTGTCCGAACATTTCCCGATTAACCAATCCCTTAGGGTTTAAAATGTATTATTACCTGTGTGCTGGAAACTCAAGGGTCTCCCCATCCGCTCCGACCGTGAAGACTACATCGGTCGGAATAAGGTCCAAATCGTCTAGCAAACGCTTAGTCCGCTTTCGAATTTGTTTGGAGGCGTGCCACGTTTTTGTGCTGTCATTGAGGTCAGACATCGTTCAAGTTTGCTGAAGCTTCCGCACGAAACTAAACAAAGAATTTAGGAATGGGTGGAAGTGAAACCGTGGAAATAAGGTCTGATGAGACTTGAGAGTCACGAAGTGGGTAGAAGGAAAATGTAAAACGAAAAGATTTATACTCAGCATTCTTTCTGCATCGATTGTTTGATTGAGACTACTATTTAAAAGCCATTCGTTCGTGTTGCTTAAGGATTTTGTTCGTGTTAGTTAAGGGGTTTGTTCGGTTAAGGATTTTGTCGTTGCTTAAAGGCTTACCAAACTTTAATGCTTAATCAATTGGTTGATTTTGCTGTTTTTTAAAAGTTTGTTCGTGTTGCAACCTTGTTCCATTTACTAGTATCATACTCTATTCGAAATCCGAATTGCTACTGTACTCGGGTCTCATTTACATTTGTTTCAGTGCTCGATTGATCAGTTGATTGAATGATCAGCGAGGGCAAGTATATTTTTAATTCTGAAATTTCTTTATATTCCATAATCCATAATCCTTCGGCTTTCCCAAAATGGACAGCGTATGTGAGGAATGCACGGACGCAAAACGGAAGTACGACTCCTGCTTTAACAAATGGTTCTCCGAGCGATTTCTCAACGGCCACACAGATCTCCAGCAGTGCGATGAGTTATTCAAAACTTACCAGGAGTGCCTAAAGGTTCGTTATGCATCTTTTTTACCTGTACACCGTCTTTTCTTCCATAGTTTTATTTTCATAGCAGGCGATCCTAATTTTGTTTAGAAAGGACTCGTGGACAAAAAGATCGACTTGGGCGACATGAATCGGACTGTACTCGGATCGGAAGAGGACAAATTGGGAGAACCGAAAAGGCCGGAAAAATTGGGATAATACACTAGAGTATTTCTTTATCCGACGGATATTTTCTGCCACTTCCGGGAAACTGAACTACCACACCGAGATGGGATTTTAGGATGACGAGGCTTTCTCCTCGTGCCACACAAATATAACCACTCGCCGACGCAGTCCACTTTGCTACTGGAGTCTCCCGTTGATCGATCGGTTGATTGGGTCACTCCACATGGTGTGCAGTGCTCGATTGATCGATTGGTTGATTGGTTGATTGGGATGCTTGAGTTTTCCTATCAACTGAATAATCAATGAGAGGTCCGGTGGATTCTGGTTTTTTTTCTTCCGTTTTATTTGTTTGGCCGTAAGCGGGAGTGCCTTTTTAAATCATTTGCTGTTGTGATATGCTTTGTCAGCCTCATATAAAGAGGATATACGTTATTATGGGTACATATTGTCAGCGGTATAAGACCGTACATCTTTCTTGCCGTACCGCAACCAAATCAAGTGCAAACTTTGTACCGATAACGGGCTTATCTACCTCAGGGCTGGTTAAACATTCGGGTCGAAGTGAACCTGACACGCATACGGATCAAATTTATAATCCTTTTTTCTAACTTG
Source organism: Hypsibius dujardini (assembly GCA_001579985.1). Lineage (NCBI taxonomy): Eukaryota > Metazoa > Tardigrada > Eutardigrada > Parachela > Hypsibiidae > Hypsibius > Hypsibius dujardini. The sequence goes on along the minus strand of LRSR01006528.1, from coordinate 21,694 downwards.
AAATTCTGTTCCAAGTTTAGAGTTCGAGTACCAGAGGAGAATCAGCCTAGTGACCACCCATCTGCTTCCGAAACAGAAGCGGCATAAACCCACCTGGGTCCGACAATAAGGATGGCGCCTCACTGGGGACTCATAGTTATTGCCGTCTGTCTTTCGCACATCCCGACCTTACTGGTAGCAGTACAACCAGGCGGTAAGAAACAGCTAGATTTACCTGAGAACTGGTCGGTCCGTGCAATGCAACGCTTGAGGCTTCATTCGGTATCCGGACGTTTAGGCAGGATTGTTCTGTCATTCTCTAGTGAAGTCATTGGAGCATATAAAAATGGCACTTTCTTTGTAGGTTTGGCTTGCGAAGGGTGTCACGGAGTGGTTACAGGTAAGTAGGAACCACATGCACTGCGTACGGGCATCGTGCCTTGCTGAGTTTTAACTGTAGTGTGGTTATAACTGTATAATTGTAGTTATTATTGTATAACTGTAGTTATTACTGTATAACTGCAGTTATTACTGTATAACTGTAGTTATTACTGTATAACTGTAGTTATTACTGTATAACTGTAGTTATAACTGTATAATTGCAGTTATAACTGTATAATTGTATAACTGTAGTTATTACTGTGTAATTGTATAACTGTATCTTTTTTCCAGAACTCCATGAGAAGCTGAGCAAACCAACCAAGGCCAGTGTTGAAGAAAGAGCTGCAAAACTAGTTGATAAAATTTGCAAGCTGGAAAACCTTGTCAAATACGTCTACAGTCCACCGAAGATGGTCAAGGCCTGTAACGAACTGATCAGTAAGCTCGCAACTCAATACCCCTACCCGTATTTGTGTGTCCCGGTTTGGGCATGTATGATGTACAATGTATTTAATGTGGACCAGTTGGGTCCTTCAGTCTACCTTTGTCCCTGTTAGTTGAAGTCCTCGTTCATTTTCCACCCTGGTACTAATCAGTCATGTCTGTTTCCGTAACCTTGCAGAACAGCACAGGGACTCCATAGTCGATTCCCTAATCGATCACTTCGACGCGAATGCGGCCGTCACAGCAAACGAGCTGGAAGCCGACATTTGCTTCACTATCTCCAAGTCCTGCGAAGGCATTAAGGCCTCGCCGGACGCCAAAGTATCTGACACAGTGAGTGCTCCCAAACGAGATTCGATTCAATGTTGTGCAAATCGCATGGAGAAATAGCGGTATCGATTTGTCCGGCAGGTAGTAGCTGACCAGATGCTCGACGGCAAATCCGGTCAGAATATTGTTCTACAGCATGAAGACGGCAAGATTGTCACAAAAGTACAGGACGATACACCTTCCACCGACGACGACACTGCCAAGAAAAGCAAAGACAAGAAGGCCAAACCGAAATCAGACGATGGTGGCGCCAAAAAGAAACCGCAGAAGGACGAGCTTTAAGATGATTTTATATTTTCGTATAACACCGCCATGAATTAATCAAGCGTGTAAAGTAGGATATGGAACAAGTGGAACATGCGGGTTTTGTAGAAAAGTTACGGTAAATCAATCGAGTCGCTGGTGAAATCTTCGATCCGACGCTTTAGAATTTCTTCTTGTAATCCAGGCTTTTATCGGCTTTGATGGCCTAAGATGAGAGGAAAAGAAACGTGAAGACACACTCCGAAATAAAGGAAGTAGGTGAAGAAACCTTACAGCGTCTAGTAGTTCTGCCGCCTTCGGGTCAAACTGGGAGAGCTCCCGACAGGCCTCGTCGCCCACGAAAGCCACCTCATGATGATCCTGTTAAGAAATGCTTTAGCAAATGCGATAACCTACCAGTGTATGCGCCGTGACAATAGAGATGCAATTGAGGGTACGCACGGGATCCAACAGAACAACAACTTCAACTGTCGCCTTTCCTGGAGTGTCCAGTGATATCAATGGCGTTTTGATTTGATAGCCCGCAGAGTTGACAACTTCTTGTATCGGCAAGAGCTGAAAAACAGAACATGTAGCTTACGAGTTAATGTAGTAAAGAAAAATGAAAGCCGGGAATGAATCACAAGCGCCTACGTCTTTCTCCGGTGCCGCAATGGCCATGCGACCTTGAGCCGTGCTGTGTTTCACCGGTCTCCCGTCGTTCAAGAACCGCAGTGTGAACTGAAAAAAGCCGTACAATACATGCGCGAAGTTATTCAGGCGAACCAACGATCAGTTAATCAGCAATCATGAGCTAGAAGAGACTTTTCTATGAGATCACGAGATCTACTTAGCATTGTAATTAATTTCTCCTGCATCACAGGATGCAGCTTACCGGGCAAGCGTTGTACTTGAGGGTTACTTCCGTGTCGTTCCGATCCACAATAGACATTCCCAGAAGGATCTGCCAAAACTCTGAAAATAATAAAACAAATTCCTTGCAGTTTGTGTAGCTTCGCTTCTCGTTCATCAAGCATACCTATGGTCTGGACAATGTCCGACGATGCCAATGTAACTTGCTGTACGGGATCTGAAAAGAATACCGTAGGCAGTTCCAACAGAGAGATTTCAGAGGAAGCCCTAGACCACTGATACTATGGAAGTCATAACAGTTAACTGCGGTGTGTATCTAATCGAATTGCCGGAGCTATTTGCAGAAACGCCGGCTAGACTTCCGATAACAAATTCGGTGGCGGGGGATACTTTACGCGACCAATTTTCAAACCCACCGCAAAGCCACCGTGTCACATGGGTGACGATGTAAAACAACGACAAAACTTACCGGCTTCCGCTTGCTCGTTGATGATCTCAAACTGGTAACCGGGGCTGTAAGGCAAGCGAACGAGTATTCGCCCTCCCTCGTACTCCTCGTAGGCAAATTTAGCAGCATCAAGTTTCTCTTTAACTCCCGTCAGCTTAATCGTAAGCAACTACAGCAAAACAAACGACGTTACAATCAACGACAAGAGTCCATAGCACGAACATGAGGTGCATGCATGGTATCCATCGGACGGCACGGTATCGAGCATACAATCAACGACAAGATTGAGTACACCGGAGGGTCCGGGGAATGGGCAAAAGGGGCGGGGTAGGGGGCGGTTTTCAAACAATCGAACAATCAACCACCTAACCTGCAGCGGTTGCTTTTTTCCTGCTTTGTCCATTTTCAAACATGCCTTTTCAGATCGGGTGGTTGATTGTCTGATTGTATGAAAGCCACCCCCTGCTTCGCCCCTTTTGCCCATACCTCGGACCCTCCAGTGTACTCAATCTTGTTGTTGACTGTATGCCCGGTACCGTGCCGTCCGATGGACACCATGCATGCACCTCGTGCTCGTGTTATTCCATCATTAAGAAAATGTCTACCCCATCTTGATTGCAAACTGTGCAAGTCTCCGCGTGTTACTCGCGGCTACAACTACTACAATGTTGAGTATACTGGTACCCCGTACATTTTCCTCGTACACGTACCAGAAAGTCGTTCCCCAACTCGTAGGAATTTATTCCGTAATTGTAGGTCAACTCAATTACGACGTGATCATCTTCCGACCCATAGCCGACCATGGTTTTGCTCCAGGCATTGTCGTACGGCCTGAAAAGTGAATGTGTCAGCATGAAATACTCGTACCTACAGTGGGGTGTATGACAGTAGTGATTTCCCCTAGACGTTTCTTGTACTTGCTGATTTTACTAGAATCTTGTACTGATTTTACTAGAATTTCATCACTACACAAGTGGGAAAATCTTGGGCTGACCGAATTCAGCACTTTAACTCGGGGCTGTGCACAAGAGCCATCAGTCATGCGACGAGTGTAGTGGCTTAACTCGGTTAGTGCAAGGCTTTTACACGTGTGTAGTATAGTATATAATATAATACAATATATAATAAGATATAATAAGATATAATACATTACAAGAAAGACACTTTTACATTTACCCGTTGCATGTTGCCGCACAGCCTCCTTCAAACTCCTCATGGCGGAGGACCTGTAAAAAGGCATTTCATGGATTAGACTTGTCAATTCAATGAGAAACAAATAAATAACTATAACTCTATTCTATCCACCCACCTTCATGCCCAGAATTTCAGTGTAAAATTTGATGGTTTTTTCCCGCTCAGCAAGCTTGAAGACGTAGTGTAGCGGTCGGCGTCCTTCCATTTCACAGGTTTTATTTTAAGCTGAATGATGATTGTATTTTAACGGATCAAACCTAATATTGTGCAAAAAATTCCAAAAAGGATTGATGATCAACTTTCAAGGATTCAACTTTTAACTGAATTGAGAATAAGAATGTACTGTACAACCGGATGAAACCGGTCAGTTGAACCACGCCTCCGTCACACGCGCCTGTGTTGAGTGAGCTCACACACTCACACACTCACACTCACACACAGGTCGAATGCGCTGCCCGGGTGTAAAAAGTGACCGGTTTAATCGCGGCAGTACAGTACTGTACAACCGGATGAAACAGCTGATTCAACGGCACGTACAATATGCAATTTCGTCTGTCATTGGCTAATCACAACTGTTTAAGCCCCACCCGAAATGACGTAATTGGGCATGAAATCCCAAATTTTCTTGCGGCATCCTTTAGTCTTTACGCTGTCCTATTTGTCAAATTGTACATCTTATTATCTCTATCAACTACTTTTGGCCGTGGGAATCATGAGGAGGCCTGGTGTTTTGGAAATGTTGGAAGAAGGGAAACCGCTGAAAATTTGTGCTCCAATGGTAACGCAATTCTCAAATCCAATACTCTACAACACTCGTCTAGAATTTGAGAAAACATTTTTGAAATTCCGAAAGATGGAGTAAGGTATGAGATTTTTCTATCTTTCTGCAGGTTCGGTACTCGAAGTAAGTGAGATAGAATTCATGTCGCAGCCGCGGAATCGTTCTAATTCTCCAATCAACGCAAGGCTGTGGTCTTCAATCGCGCTCTAATCAATCGATTAATCAATCAATCAATCAATCAATCGATTAATCAATCAATTAATCAATCAGTCAGTCAATCAATCAATCAATCAATTGATTAATCAATCAATCAATCAACCGTAGACTAGTGCTGAATTGTATTCTCCAGGTTGCACTTTCGCCATTTAGTCAGAAAATGGGGCTGTGATGTGGCATTCACGCCGATGATTACAGCCGATTCGTTTGTGAAATCGGAGAAGGCAAGGGAAGCAGATTTCAGCACTGATCCAGGTAGAGGCTAGAGAGTACGTAATTAAAGCTTCCGAATCCTTTGTGTTTCAACTTTCAACGATATTCTCTCCGCAGACGACAGGCCATTGATCGTTCAATTTGGCTCAAGTTCGCCCTCGGATATTGTCGATGCTGCGGAATACATTGCTAGGTGTGTGATTATTTTATGGAGTCCAAAAGAACTTATTCCAACCTGGGTTCCGTTGATATTGGATGTGCAATCAAGAGATCAATCAAAAAATCAATCGAGATGTAAAATTAAGAGATCAATCAAGCAATCAATTAGTATATCAAGCGTACCGTATTTACGCAGTCTGTTCTTTATGTTCTTCCTAATTACTATTCTTCTTGCAGAGTCTCGGACGGCATTGATATCAATTGCGGCTGCCCTCAAAAGTGCGTTCTCGATGAAGTGTCTTTTATTGCTACTGGTATGACAGTGTGAAGTCTGCGATAAAGTTTTGACTCTTGGTGTTTCTGCCCATTTTCCCAGGTGGGCGATCGCAGAGAAGATCGGGGGTTACCTGTTGACTCATCCGGATATAATTCAGGATATGATTGTCCAGCTACGGAATCGCATTCCCGATGAAACCTTTACCAAGTCCATCAAAATACGGATCGATCCTGATATTCGGTATGAGTGTCCTGCGGGTTTCTAGTGCAGTAACAGTAACTTACCGCGGAATAGCACGCCTATACTTATAGCCACCCTGACGCCGTTGCTACTGCTGTCTGTCGTGGGATTAAGGACATTTAGAGAGCTAATTCAAGAAATTTCTTTGTGGACCTTTTGCAGGAAATCTGTGGACTTGTGTCAGCAGCTGGAAGCGGCTGGCGTCTCCTTCATTACAGTCCACGGCCGCACATTGAAGCAGAAGAACGAGCCCGCGGACTGGGATGCTATCAAGGTTATTAAGGATTCCGTCCGGATACCGGTGTTTGCAAACGGAGACATCAAAACATCAGAAGATATTGTTAAAGTTGTAGCAGATACTGGCGTGGATGGAGTCATGTCTGCGAATGGACTCTTAGCGAATCCTGCTATGTTTTCCGGCCACGACGTCACCCCGATGGAGTGCGTCCAAGATTGGGTGAGTGTAGTCTAGTTTAATTTACAGACCGACATTTCTGCAGACGCAATCAATGTAGTACTGAATGACTGCTGACAGATCGGTCGACAAACAGATTGGCAGTAACCAGTGAGTAGACTTTTCGATCTCTACTGTGTACTGTATTGCCGCGATTATTACGGTCGTTTTTGGAAACGGGCAGCGCACTCGGCCTGTGTCTTGGCTGGGTGCCAACTCATGACAGAGGCGCGTGTGACGGAGGCGGGGCTTAACCGACCGTTATAATCGCGGCAGTACAGTATATATGGGCTACAGGTAATATGCAGGGTACACTCAGCAAAATGAGCATACACCGTACTGATTCCAGAGGCATTACGATTACTTTTCCTACAGCTGTTTTTTCCTACAGCTGGACATTAACGAGCGTGACAAATCCTGTCCGTTTCGAGTCTTCCACCACCATCTGATATGGATGACGGAGAAGCAAATGTCCAAAGCGGATCGCATCAAGTTCAGCGACTTCACAACCAAAGAAAAAGTAGTCGACTTCATAACAAATCACTTCGAGCTCCAAAATCCAGCCGAGCGCTCCCCTACACCACGGGAAAGCAGTTCTTTGGATGATTGATCGTTATCTGGTGCGCAGTGGACAGTAAACTTTGTTCATCCTTCGAATGTCCAATTGACTAAATCCGTGATCGCTGCCGAGTCGTCGGTGGGGATTTTGCCGGGACTGGACCGTCCAGACGCTTGGATTTTCCGCGAACTTGGCTTTCTCTTCGAAATGTGATACGGAATCGTAGTCAAAGGGATCGCCGGAGAGCAGATAAGCGGCTGAAGAATACTTCACGAAGCTCCGAAGAGAACCTGGAAGGATCAGCAAAGTGCATCTGCAGTCGGTCCAGTCAGAAGGATGAGCCTGTTTAGAGACATTGAATATGACGTACCCGGTCTTATGTTTTGCCAGTTGATTTTAATGTACTGATCTCGATCTGGTCTGTTCACTTCGCTGTGGAATCCTGCGGGCGTAAGTGCAGTGCGTGTACATCGATGATCGATAAGACTGCATACAAGTGAAAATTTTAGCTTTTCCTTAATAGTTCTGTTTTACCGAGAAGATGCAGTATTTGCCGTGATATTCGGGTCGGTGTGAAGCAGGCTGCAAAGCACAAATCTATGTTAGATGAATTGACCATTTTACGACTAGATTTTCGAACTTACCATCGGCTAGGAAGACGGTCTGTGCGCCTCCTTGTACACCAACGGACGACGCGCAGCTGTTTTGAACAGAAGACGCGTAAAGAGAACTCTTTCTAGTTTGTCATGGTACTGACCCAGATCCAGCGGAGAAGACAGTGTAGTTCGTTTCGGTTTTCCGTGGTAGAAAGCGAATGCAAGTAAGGTGCTCCAGCTGATCGAGTACTCCTAATACTGCTCTGATCTTTGGTTGGTCTGCAAAGTTTTGAATTGAGAAGTGAGTACGTGGATAATACGTCAAAGAATTCCCGTGCTGACCGCTTGACAAGTTTCCGGTGAAAGTATAAAATACCCTCGCGTTGGGCCAGATTGTTGGAGTCCCAAACTCCAGTGTTCTATTGGCAGCACTTTTCGGTGTACCTTCACATGGAAGAATTTATGCACGCAGTACGCCAGTCAAATCTGGCAAGCAACAAAAAAAAGTAGTTACCGCTTTGTATCGTGAGTCTCCCTTTTATGGCACGACCACTTCGTTCATCTCCATTAGCGTCAGGGTTGATTGCCAATATGGCTGAAGTAACTAAAGATAGTGCAGCTAAAATGGTGGAGGGCCAGGACATCATTATTCTCCACCGCCGGAAGATGCTACACCGTGCACGTAGTTCTCAAAGCATAATCTCCACGAAGCAGCGGGAACTTCCGTAATCCACCAACGCTGTTACGGTTGACAAATCTGCAGAATCAAGAAGCACTACTCAGACTCGAGTTGGTATGAATAATAAGTCTCACATGATGTCTTTGGCGATGTGGTCAATCATAGCGCGCGACATGTAGGGCGAAGGCGGACAACACAATGCTGCAATGTACACACGTGGCAGAAACCTTGCGCTAACCGAATTAAGCCCTTTAGCTCGGGGAGTTGTGTACAACAGACGAATGAGTGTAATGGCCTAACTCAGTTAGCGCAACGTTTTTCCCACATGTGTAGGTGATGAAGCACTCGTGCATTAAGAACCTTGACACGAGTACGGACTTACAGCCGCGTGAAAACCGGAGGCAGGAATGGTTGATGAGCACGTAATTATCACTAACGTCTCATCACTTTATAATTGACTTTACCTAGTTCGAAGTTTAAGAGTAACGCAAGAAGTAACGATTGATGAAAGGGAGAAACTCCCAGTACAAAACCAAACGAACGAAAAACGCTAAACTGAATGCGCATTTCTCCAAAATAACAAAAGCCAAAAAAGGATGAGTGAAAGTCTAAATAACCGGAGAATGATCAAATACACATAGGACCACAATATAAATAGAAGAAAAGGAGGCGCTCTGCGAGACCAAAGGAAACACGAAAATATAAAACTTGACATAAAGAAAGTAATTATTTGGCAGTTCTGTAGAAAAATCTGTCAATCTCACTGACAGATTTTTTTTACATCAGCCGAACTCGGAAGTGCGTTCCACCGGATAGTTCTGGATAGTTCAGGATGGTCAACCAGAGCTGTTCAGCGGTTTACGTGTATACATTAAGCGACCTATTCTACAATAATACATAATATATAACATATATATATAATATATAACATATATACATAATATATAACATATATATATAATATATATATGTATAACATAATACAATACAAAATAAGCAAGCTAGCTAAAAATACCTGGATTAATAGGTCCGGCATCTGGTAACGCCGTAACGCCTTCTTCGTGGTAAAAATAGGCAGCTAGGAAGCTGGACAAGGCGGCTATGGAGCTTGCCATAACTAGTAGGAATGGACGTGGACGCCGGTACGTCAAGTTCAGCAGTGACAGGCTGAACGACAAAATTAATCTTGTCGGCACCCACCAGGACTCGATTTTCTGAGGAACTTAACTGAAATAAATAATTTAATTTGAACTTTGAGCGAAATATGGATAGAAAAACAAGGGATCACAGGAAATGAACAGTACACTGTAGAAAAATAATCAGTATGAAGCATCTTACCTGATTGGGCTGAACAGGAAGCTGCAAGCCAGGAAACTCAATATCGGCAGCAATAAAAGGTCCCAGGTCGTACAGTGCGGAAGAGGAAGATGCCGCAGTATGAAGTATCTCCAGGGGTTGGTCCTGAACTCCATGGACAAGATCAGTAATTTGGTCCGTACCCAGCGTCGTGTTCTCTTTAGTATTCTGGTCGATCCCTAGTGAAGTGCTCGGCAATTGGCCGTGTTCTGTCTCAGGCTGCGCCATTAGACTGGTCTCTTGACCGAATGATGAGTGAGATTCAGACGAAATACTGGCGTCACAACGGGCTGCGTAATTGTGTTCCTGATTTACTAAGTATACATAGTCACGGTTGCTGGCAGAGGTCGACGGTTCTCCTGGCTGCAGGACTAGTATCTGACCATGGTCAGCTCCAGTGGGCGATTGCGGCAGAGTCGGTCGGGAAATCGAATCTTCCTTCTGAGGAGGCATTACTCGTTTCTCCGCAATCATCAGCCCATGCTGGTCCACAAGTACGCCAGAGCGTCTTTTGCCATTTTTGGGGAAGGTCGTCGGATTCTCGGTTCGCTCCAGACGACGATCAAGCAAGTCCAGAGGAGTGACAGGGCATCCGTTGCTGCCCAGCGAAGGCGCAACTACTGCCGAAGCCATTGGGGACCGTTGGGGAATGCAAGGCTGCCGCCCGCCTGTGCTGATCCCGCCGATTCTCCGCCAAGCATAGAAGGTGTCCCTGTAGACCATGGTCTGATGACTATTCCAAAAATCATTCATCCAGGTCGACGGATCCTCGACCTCTGCGTCAGCGAGTAGAGATGGGCAGGTGTGCTTAGCGGACGGCGGGATGTCCACATCGGAGGACGCCTGCAAAATAAAAGCATCCTCTCTATCCGAGCCATGATCATGAATATCCACACCAAACAAGTGCCCTCTCTGCAAAAGTAAAACATAAAATGTTCCACCAAATTCGCCTTTATACCGGTGGAAGAATCAGCAGTGGCGCATCAGCAATACTGGATCCAACCGGAGTGACGGGACCGAACGACGTCGTAGAGACTCCTTCCGCTTGTTCAAAAACCCTGATTTAAGCAGGCATATCAGTGTGAAGCACAGTACAATTCGATTCAGTTGATTTGAAATAAAAATAAGATTTGACCTTGCTGTTCCAGGTCAAAGAGAGAGGGATGGCCACAACAAGTACAGGCTAGAGCAGGGTGTATTCCACCAAGTTCGGCCAAACATGTCGTAGCATTCCTCCTCACACATAGCCACGCTTGGTTGAAACAACGGCAGGGCGCACTTACATCTCCTTTTGCCCGCCATCAATCTTCTTCGTTGAATATCTGAACGTGCGCCCATAAACCACAGGCTTGCCGTCTTCCAACGTTGTCGCGGTCGGTGGGGTGGGTTGACGCGTTCTGCGACCTTCAGCATGGGAAGCTTCCGGAGCAGCACCACCTGCTTCCACCTGCTTCTCCGCGGTCCATTCCATGCTCAGCCTATTCCACTGGATCGACGGAGAGCTGCTCTGATTTTTTCGCCTTAATAAAAAGAAGATTAGTTGCCCGCTTCGCAAATTATAAAACATAAATTGTGTCTACTTTCAATTAAAACAACCCGATAGATCAGTCTCCCGTCTCACCCTTACCGTATGATAATGAGGCGCTTCTTCGTTGCATCCATCTTCTTTTTCGCGAAAGAAACGTCCCCTTCCGGTCCGGTGACCGGTGTTATCAAATCAAAGCGAGAGAGCCGTGCGAATCAAACAGTACGCTTTTTTCTAGTCAGAAGAATGATGTGTCGATAAACGAGATGAAAAATGTGTTGGCAGGTGTTATTGTTCCGCTGGTGAAGAGAGCGGAGCGATAAACAAATTCTCTGACAGCAATCTTGTTCAGTCGACTGACTGGAGTAAAAAACGGGATAGCCGGTGGGCATTACTCCTACTTGTATCGATGACGCTTTTGAAATGAAGGTGCATTGTGTCGAGCCTACAGAGGGCGCTCTCTCACTTCAGAGGTTGCGGCGTTACGCCCACTCTTCGTGGGCCAATCAATCCCCAGATGGGGTGGGCTTATGGGTAATCGGAGTCAGAGAGGAAGTCGAATTTCTATTTCATCCCGTTTTAAAACTTTTAAAATATACCGACCTCATTCTCTTCCAACCCCTTTTGTGAAATTATTTTAAAACTATGGTCAACTAGGAAGTTTTAAAACATGTCACCGTTTCTTCGTTATCTCTACGGATTACTGTGCACCGTCCTTTTTCTCCTGTCTATCAGCCAAGTGATTGAAGCAATCCACGAGGATCAAGTCGGCTTGAACGATTGGTACGGACTTGCCCTACTTGGGCAAGTGCTTTGCGAACCTCCCGAGGTGTGCGTTTTTTTGAAATTGTGCGGTGTTTTTTCACAGGAGTTTGCAGTTTATCGGCCGGCCCCTGGAAGTGTTGGTGTCGGCGACCCAAACGGGCTCCTCCAAATCGCTGGCATTTATCTACTCGGAGCAGAATGTTCTCGCTGCGATTGACACGAAGCACGGCGAAATCGGTACGAGCTGCATGTGGACTTTTTTGTCGGGTCAGTTGATGATGCCGGTTCTGTTCCAGTGTGGAGACATGTGCTGGAAAACGGAGAAAACGGCACGATTAACTCAGGAGTGGTGTTAGAGGACGGTGAGTGGGCCACTGCTTCGATAGATTGATTGATCGTGATCGATTTGTCAGTTGATTGAGTGTTGCTGATTTCGCTGCTGGCTCGCATGGTTGATTGGTCGATTGTGTTTTGAATGGATATTATTGTTTGTCTATAAGCCGATCTACTAGGTAAGTAGGTATTATGATGTTGTGGAAACAGTTTTCTGAACTCTTACTTGGGTGATAAACTTGGGAGAATTAGTCCTGTAAATTTTGTTTTGATTTGCAGCTGCATTGATTGATTGATTGAGGGAACGGTTGTACTAGTATGCTCCACCACTACCTGATGCATTGACTAATTGACCGTATTTTGTTCGTTTTCAGAAGTGTGTGTATTACTGAATCGAGGACGACTTCTCCGCTGTTTCGACACTTTGACTGGTAGCTTCAAGTGGGAGAAGCTGTTTGGCGGGCAGGACACCCATTTGTAAGTCTACTGATACTTTGAAGCCGGAATAATTCGGCCAATCACTGTGTAGTCAGGTCTGATCTAAAGTTACACGGACAGTATTGTCTGCTAGTCTTAGCACTTCGAAGCGAGTTTAAAATCGAACAGAGATTGTATTTCCAGGGGAAAATGTATTGCTGTGTCGGATAGCAAAGAACGAAAGGCCCCGAACCGTGAGTTGATTTTTTACATTTGTGTAACGAAGTATTGACTGCCCTTCCCTTTAAGGTATTATTTGCGCCAACGATGACAGGATAATATCGTTCGCCTCAAGAAGTGGAAATGTCCAGTGGGAATCTAAATGGTAAGCGAGACTGTTCTTGCTGCAATTCCTGCGTCATGCATGTTCCAGTAGACCCCAAAGTACAGTACTGTGCTATCAGAAAGGTTTGATGTCGTGACGTCATGGCAGTAGTAAAAGCTACCGTTTTGATTAATTGCAAAAGTAGAGACACCACAAGGCTGCACCTGTTGATTGAGTAAATTTTGCAGTATGAATGTTTTCGTAGTTTTCACAGTGCTTGATTGACCTATTGAGTCGATCTAGTTATTATTGCCCCATCGTATTACTTTACTGGGGAGAGGGTCCAAAAATCGGCACCAAACCTTCCCGAAAGTACAGTAATTACTGTTATACATTTCATCTGTTGTAGTGCGAAAGCGCAAAAGCGCCTTCTATTCCAATCACTGTCAGGAGAACTGATTGTCGGCGGTCTGGTCGAGAATAAAATATCGGTGAAGAGACTGAGTGTTTCTACGGGAGAAGCAAAAAACGCCGGCGTCGACCGATCAGCCATCGTTCATCCATCAACTACGGAGTGAGATATTCCGTCAAGTCTTTTCTGTGGTATTGCCGGTATTACAATAACCATCTTGTTGTACAGTTGTCGTCTTGTCCAGCCGGCTTCCCAAGTCCCACCGTACCTGATCTGCTTTGACTCATCCACGAGCAGACTCTTTTCACATTCCACCTCAGAAGTAGCGGATAAGGCTCAGAAAGACCTCCGACTGGAGGTACGGTTTGGTCTACAATAATCATTTAAATCTCTGGCCGTGCATAACCGAGTGACACATTTACGATGGATGATGTTTTCGACAGGATCTAGGAGGAATCGCTCATACTACGGGGGATGGAGTCTTCTTGAATTCTTTCCCCACGGATGGTCTGTTTTCTGTCTCCACCAACGGGGAGTCGCTTCTCCTCCATCTTTCAGCAGATGGACAAATTAAACTCATCAAGAAAGTGACCGGATTTTATGCTGGATGCTCGGAGACAGATGTTGTCATTGTTGAACTGGCTGACCAGATTGTAAGAAGGCCGTCGTCTCATTTCTGTATGTCGCTTTGAAGAGATTCTTCTATAAAATACTTTAAATTCTTAATAGGCGTCTGTTAGAGTTGCCAAATATGACGGAAATTCGTTGACACCTCAGGCTGAGGAAGCCCTTACGTTTCCCTTCTCGACATCTCATGGCTCCCTTGAAAGCGTACGTCTTGTTACGCGCACTTAGCGGAATTTAATTAATGAGGCCACTGACTGACTGACTGACTGACTGATCCTTTACCTGTGTCTTGTAGGTAACTCTTCTTCCATCCAAAGACGTCGCCAACTGTATTCGGCCAGCATTTCTGTTCTTAACGGAGGGAGATGTCCTGGGTCTGTTTTCTCAAGGTATTCATGCCTCTTTTGGTTTTGCTGCAACGGAATCGGAGACCGGTATACGAGTATTCTTTTTAATTGCTCTATAGGCAAACTGGCTTGGAAGCGGGAGGAAGGTCTCGCTCGACTAAGCGTGACTGCTATTGTGGACCTACCCATCTCTGATATCGAGGCATTAGTGGAAGAGGAGTTTGAGGAGAAGGGTATGTAGGGAGTCTATCGACTTGTCGCGTTTACTTTCCTTCGGTAGCCATGACACTTTCTCGATTTTGCAGGTTCATTCCCTGTGCGTTTTACTAAACGGCTGGTCTCGCAAGGCCTTCAGTTGAAGAAAATCCTCGAACTGGCGGGAAAGCGGGTTATGAGCGGTCTGCGGATTGGGAAATACTTCCACAAGGAACAGTTGGAGCGGGACTATTTCAACACTCAAAAAATTATCGTTTCCGCGACGGAAAGCGGGAAGGTATGTCACAAGATTGGCCCTAAGGAGTTTGATCAACAATTCGAAATGTTTGGAATGTTCTCGAAAATAATCGATGTGATTTTCTTGTTGCAGATTTTTGGACTTGATAGCAGAAATGGAGACGTTGTTTACTCCAGCCTCCTGAAAAACTTTGCCAAACCGAAAGATCGCAGCATTCAGTTCTACATACAACGCACGGGAGCGCATGCTCCCTTCCCGAGTCAGTCGGTGTTAGTCGGCGCCGACAAGGTAAGCTTGGTTGCGGCATTCGTACGCATGAAAAGCACCCTTTTCGGTGAAAGTCCTGAGATTCGAACGGTTACGTGAGTTTATTTGTATCGAACCGCTTGTTCGGAGCCTGCCGTTGCTATTTTGGAGTTTGAGACAGTAAAATAGAAACGACACTGTGCCGTCGTTCGAATCTCAAGACTTTCACTGTACTAATATTAACGTGAATTCCACTCTTATTTCAGCGAACCGGAAACGGTCTGCTGTATTTCTTCGACTGCATTACCGGGGAGCAGCTGGACCAGCCAGTGACGCTGAATCGTCCGATCCTCCAGAGCGGTTTAATCCCCGTTATGAGCAGCAACCATTTGGAGGCCATCTTTGTCCTTGACTCTGATCTCAACCTCAGTATTTACCCGGAGAATCTGGATATGCCGGAAATTACCGCCTTCGTGAAGGATTCCCTCCATATATTCGATGTTTGCTCAAAGACCGGCGTTGCTCGAGGATATCGGGTCAAGCTGGTTAATAAGGTGAGACACTCCGACGATATTAGGGATATTTGTAGGTGCGTGTCATGCCCGATCTCAGAGGAGCTGGCAGTCTTGGACTAGTCACTCATTTTGCTGTTTGCGATAGGCCTGGAAAGCGGTGGAAGTATGGTCAGCCACTCTGACGACAGCGGGCGAAGCCGTTCTGACAGTGTCGCCCAAGCGGCCACATGACTTTGTTCACTCCCAAGGGAGAGTCCTAGCGGATCGCAGGGTGCTGTATAAGTACATCAATCCCAACTTGGTGGCTGTTACCGTTCAAGGCACCGACGAAGGAAAGAAACGTGAGTGATGAGGAAGAGACATGACGGAATATGTTGGGCGAATCTGGACGCATTGGTACTTTTATTTTGTTCAGCTTATCTGAAAATCGTGGGCCTTGATGGGATAACGGGCAGAGTGGTCTTCAGTCAAGTACACCGACGGGCTCGCGGTCCGTGCCATGTCGTGCATTCCGAGCATTGGGTCATGGTGAGTTTGGTTACCTTTTTTTGCTCTATGGGGGGGGTGACTTCTGGAGTTTGTATGCGCCTGTTTTTTTTCCAGTACACATACTGGAACGAAAAAGTGCGCTCGAACGAGATCGGCGTCATCGAGATGTATCGCGGATTCGAGAAGCCGAATCAGACCTACTTCAGCTCGTTGGAGTCGTTTGAGAAGCCGGAGCTGTCGTCTGTGGCCTTCAAACTGCCCGGATTCATCAGCGCCATTTCCGATACAGTCACCGTGGAAGGCATCACGCATAAGAATTTGATCGGTATGTGCACGTCTAATTTTACCGTCCCGTCTGTTTAATCGTCGTCCTACAATGGTATTATTTCTGTTTTAGTGGCATTGGCGTCTGGCTCCGTAACACAAATACCGAAGGTCCTCCTCGACCCTAGACGACCGATGTTCCCCACTCAAGCAGAGAGGTCGGTCTTGGATACATTTGTTTTGGCGTTTAATAGCCGTCCTTATACCGAGTTTCTTCCAGGGAAGAAGGATTGATTCCGTATGCCCCGGAGCTCCCCCTAGTCACGGAAAACATCATCAACTACTATAAGAAAGTCTACCGGATACGCGGTATCAAGACTGCCGGCGCTGGCTTGGAATCGATTTCCCTTGTCTTTACATACGGAATCGGTAAGAACTGACGTGATGACAATCGTAGGCATTGATGGGATAACGGGCAGGGTGGTCATCGACCGGCTCGCGGTCCGTGCCATGTCGTGCCAAGATCTGACTGTCTGTCTGTCTCTCTGTTTGTCTGTCTGTCTGTCTGTCTGTCTGTCTGTCTGTCTGTCTGTCTGTCGTGCCAAGATCTGTTCTTTAATTCTGGGTGTGTTTTTGCCGGCAGATTTGTTCTTCACCCGTGTGACTCCATCCGCGCTGTTTGACGTGTTGAGTGACAGTTTCGACTACTGGATCCTCACCGTTGTGATGCTGGTCATGACGATAGCGTCCGTGATCGTGCGCCATATGGCTAATACCAAAGCTCTGGAGCAGGCTTGGAAGTGATATTCTTCTTTTTCATTTCGTTTCCTTTTTGATTGATGTATTTGTATTTATTTATTGAAGGGATTCGTTTTGACTCATTTTCATCGGTGTCGGAATTGCCGTTTGTTTTTAACGTGGTTCCAGTCTTTTGTCCTTCGTGGTGGGGTTTTGATTTGATTGACAGCTTTGTTACGAGCGTGTTAAAATGAAAACCTCTGATCAGAAAGTTTAACCGCTTTTGTCGGCTTGATGTCATCGTCGAACCGACAGCTGCCGTGCAAAACGCGGAAGCATGGTCTTCGAATTCTGCCCTGAGGCCACGGTCACTCGGTGTTTCTTCTGTGCTAGTCAGATCGCAAACAGGGTAAGCGATTCTTGCGGGAAATGTCGCGTGGATTTATTTTGTTTTTCGTTCGGCTTCTCGCAGCCGCACTCATTTGCTTCCTCTGCTGGGATGGACCTACGCCCGTGCAGTCTATCGCGTTTCGCTCCTTTCGTGACCGCAGCAGTCTCACTAATCTCACTTCGCTGTATCCCAACTGTAGTACGGAAACCGCTCTGGCCACTTTCGGATGTCCATGTGCCCTGTTAGGGCAACCCTGTTACAGTTATGGCTCATATTGTAACGGCCCAGCGATCAGCGACTACAACAGAAACAATAAGAATTACCTAAACGGGAACATCAAGGTCGGGATTTGTGGATGTGGCACGTTTTTCAAGCAAGTGATTAATTCGACTAGATGTATTGGTATCTTTGCCATAAATGCCACAGCGGGTCTGACCGGGCCGTTCAGTGCCTTGGTTGTGGATGGATGTGTGGGTGCTTACTCTGCAGTTCCGGGCTTGAACATGACGGTAAGTCACGTGCTAATGAGCAGAATTTTGTCTGTTTGTTTGTCTGTCTGTCTGTTTGTCTGTCTGTTTGCCTGCCTGCCTGCATGTCTCTCTGTTTCTCTGTCTGTCTGCCTGCCTGACTGTCTATCTGTCTATCTGTCTGTCTGCTTGCGTCTGTCTGGCGGCTGCCTGGCTGCGCCATCCAGTTATGCCCATCCGATGTTTTCTCCGAAAATCGATGAACCGACATTACGCCATCTGTGTCCTATAATTCAGTCAAGGTTTGGGACACCTCCAATTCAGTTTTTGCTTGCCGTGGTCGCTTCCACGAATGCCGCCGACTTCACTCCCTACATCGGCATCGACGCGACAACACTCGAGGTCTACCTCCTGCCGTTTGCTTCATCGGTCGCCATAAACCAGACCTATTCCGTATTGGGGATCGATGCAAATAACCAGACGAGCAACCCTGTCGTTTTTGACGTAAGTGAATGCTACTGACATTGTGACAATGTGTCTTGAATGTGACAAATTTGATATGATTGTTGCAGGTCGCTTTTTCTGCTGCGCCCGTCGATCAAGCAACTTGCGCTGCGTGCTGATTCTCAGCCATGGGACTTGCAACGACCTTGCCAAAACCAAAATTGGACATGTCGTGCATGGTCAATTTCATTAAGACCTGAAAGACCCCTTTCAAAGACAATTCTTTGTAGTTGCCCTCTGAGAATGATTTCAGCCACAACTACGACAACTACAACTATTGAACCTCTTTGTGATAGTGTCGATCTTTTTAGTACTAAGAAGATGTTCCGTTGTAGCATTAGGCCCGCCAGGCTACGCTCTTCTTGCGGTGGTAGTTATCTCATATAGTATATTTGCATTGTGTCTTTGCCCATCTACGTCTAAGGGACTTTCAGTATCCTTGTGTCCCCTTGCTCCGACTGCATTTAACTAACCGACCCGCCATTTTTCGGCCGGGTTTCCGCAACTGTCTGGATGAGGAGGCATGTCTGATACGTGATCATTCCAATCCCAGACAGCGCGTAGTGGCAATATACACCGGCTGGATAACAGCAGGATACACTTAAAATCATCAAGTACCCCCTTGGAAGCGCCCCATCCTCTAGTCGGTCCGGCCGCGTGCGCGCGCCTCCTGCCGCGGATTTCGCGGGAAAGGCCAAGTCTCAGATTTTTTGGGACACACCACTTAGAGGGCATATGCAGACAGTGTGTACAGACACAATGCGGGCGCTGCTGGCTTTTCACTTCAGCTCACATAGCTTAGCTCCAGACATATCCCTATAAAAGTACTTGTACGTTACCATCAACTCGTTGATGAACTTGTTTGCATTGTCTGCTTGAATGTTGAAAGTTGACACAGCATTGACAGTCCAAATAAGGCTGGCATATTATTTACCCAAGGACCGTCGTCGTCAGTCTCTCCGTCGTAGTCGCCTCAGTCGCCGGCCCCGGCCATGGCGTCTATCTGCCGTCATGCCGCGTTCAGCTTCGGGGAGATACTCCACCCACCCATCCATCCATCCATCCATCCTGCATTTAGGCTGCTGCCTCCGCTGCCCATCGCGCGGTGTGCGGTAAGAAAACCCGACCTCGGCACACACACTCCTCTGAGTACACCGTAGCCGACATCAGGTGTCGTCCCAGATATACCTTCAAGCCATCATCATCATCATCGAGCACACACACACACACACACACGCACACACACGTAGTAACTTTGACAGGAGGGAAAACTTTTCAGCTCCACATATTTGCCGGTGGTCTGTCTATAGGGATTTTCGAGCAGCGCACATCCCGTCCCCACCGTCCGCGTCCGTCTATTGGGAAACGGGAGAAGCGATAACATGTAACACCTAAATTTACCGTAATTATTCCAAATATTTATTCTATGCTGGATGGCGGTGGTGGCAGTCGTCGGGGAGTGAAATACGTGCCGGCCATCGGCAAACAACGTCAGATCTCTCCTGTCCTCTCCCGGGAGTGGATCTGGTGTCGGGACTCTGGAGGAAGGTAAGGGGACCCCATTACCTAAATTCGCAACTGTACTGGTGCGGTACACAAAGCTGGGACTCCTCTGATGCAACCCCTTTTGATCATGTCCGTATACATGCGGGCTACAGCCTTGCCTCAATGTCTGAATGTCTGAATGTCTGTCTTCTACCGTATTGTCTGTGCCTGTCCTATCCTTGAATAAGTCTCAGTCTTCAATGGACGACGGAATGAAACATCCAAGCGTTTTCATGCCAATCGATGGTCAATTTTTCCGGAAAGAGCTTTCCTGTCTGGATTTCTAGAACGTGCATTTTCATTCTGTTCCTGCCCGTGTCTGTGTACCTGTACGAAGCTATCCAATTAGCGATTATTACATGGTAGTCTTCACATTCATGTCTTTAGATCTCACAAGCAGTACAACATATAAAGAGAGGGTGTAATTTATGTGTTCCTGGTTCCCACCTCGTCGCGCCTTCATGTCTGAGAACCCGTCAAAATATAGACACTTTATTATTCCCAAAACATGGTCTTTCATTCTGTCAGCGCTTTTTGGTGGCAACTTCTTTCGTACCACTGGCGAACTTACATTAACCCGCATTTACCGAGTCAAACAGGCCGATAGAAGAACAGGGTATTTCGCAAGACCGAAAGCCGGCTAGAACCTCGCGCGCGCGCGGAAAGGAAAGGTTGCAACCACAGCCGCACACACTCTGCAAGGTAAGCAAATTGGCTTTGCCGATTTCGCTCCACAAGAGCTTACAGCGACGTCGGCATGAGCAAACATTGGCAGCGCGGCGGCTCTCTCCACCTCTCCCTGGCATGTCTGGCGAGTATCTGCTCGCGACCTCGACAGAACAAGTCATTTCGCCACCGCATACGATAGGAAACCACAAAAGCAGATACAAACATCGTTCACAGACACGACTTTTTCTATCTCAAAATATACACCCACCTGTTGTTTCAGTTTAATGGAATTATTCGCTTTTTAACTACCGTAGTTTCATTCTAGATTTGGGAATGTATCATTGCATATGGGGGCTCAGTTTGGATGGAAGACACGGACGGATATGCGAGAGTGAGAGCGAGACCGCGCAAGAGCTGGAATGAGCGCGGCCGAAAACTCATTGGTTAGTAATGTGATACTGTATCAACACTTTTTACCTGAATCTCTGAGCAAACAGCCAGTCAAAGTCATCATTTTTCCCCCTTGCCGTCCGTCGCAAACACACACACACACACACACAAACCATATTTCGAGAAAACATTTACTTCATCAGCATATGAGGAAGTGGGACACACGCATACAGTATACACGACGGAGGAGGAGGAGGAGGAGGAAGAGGAGGAGGAGGAGGAGGACACAGCGGGATCGTTATATATTTTGTCGAATACGTTTGCTCTGATATTTGCATCCCAGTTGTGGACACCGGGACGCATACTCTTACACCGCACACGTTCCACGGAGACGAGGGAACTTTCCCCCCATTTCGGCGGAGTCGGACGGACACTGCTTCCGCAGCGGCATGCATCCTCAAACTATGACCGACTTAAATTCCATATTCATCCTCTTCATCGGAGGGTATATACCCATATCCAGTTCGGGCTCTTCAGACCCTCGAAGAGAGCGTAGCTGCAGTCGCGGCACATTTCCACTCCTGGAATATTCATTGTGGGTACTTATACGCGTCTAATTCATTCTCGTCTACGCGTCTGATTCATTCTCGTCGCTCGTCCAGTTCGTTGCTGTCTAGGGATGGCATTGTATCGTCACAAGATATTCGCAATAACAACTCGTTAAACTTTCTACATTACTACATCCTTGATAGATCTATTCGAAAGAAGAAACTTCAACGAACCCGCGTGAGTATCTGCCACGGCCTGGCTCCCGGATTTTGGTATGTCTGTCAACCGTTCGTCTATACC
>LRSR01006527.1:0-16477 GCA_001579985.1 Hypsibius dujardini | reverse complement strand
AATGCATCGTATTGTATTCATTGTGATGTCTTTGGAGCAGGCGCAAGAGCAAGGGCAAAGTAAACGATCATAATTCAAAAAAGTAATTGCGTGATCGCGAAATGAGCCATGAAAAATGAGTCGCAAAACGCGGCGGTAAAAAAGTGATTTACGCAGCGGACATAATTAGAGCGGCTAATAAAGGGGCGCAGTGACACTCCGATATGTCAAAAGAAGAAGCGCCACCGCGAATGAACAATGGGATCTGTCATTTCAAGAAAGCTTTCTCTCTTGCTTGCCCCGCGGTCCGTGGTGTTCTTATTAAAAACGCATATTTCCTTTTCTGTTCGCTGATAATTTTGATCCGCCGCGACGCGCGGTGTGTGGATGAAAAATACATTGATCATTCTACTTGACGAACTGTGACAGATCCGTAATTAAGAACAGCTAAAATATATCCAATGGGCGAACTTTCTCGCCGTTTAATCTCTAGCGAAAAATACGGAAACGGCGATAAATGAAAAAAGGCGGATGTGATTATTTTTTCAATTACGAGCATTTAACGAAAATCTAACATTTTATTTTAAATTTGCTAAAATCTAAATCTAAATCTCATTTCATTTATTCGTTTATATTTCATTTAAAACGATAGACGTGACCTGCGACCACAACAATAATTGAATACATCACGATGGTTGGCGTCGGGCGTGTTGACAGACTGAGCGTACGACAAATGCTTTATCTTTAATGAATTCAGCCACGCCAAATCCAAGGAATTAAAGTAACGGAAAAACAACGTAAACCAAACAAACCATTGTATGGAATAAGGAAGGGAGCAAGGAGCCCCAAGCTCCGACTGTGACAGAAACAGCCGATATGGCAGACACACGACCGCTCCCTCAGAAGTTGAAGCGGTTGGCGTTCGGTGCGTCGTCGTCAAACGGATACGGTGGGCGGAGCAGGGGAGAGTCCGAGATAGTTCCCTTGCAGAATGAAGGCCGCAAATACTCACAAGAAGCATGATCGCATGGTCGCATGGTCCGGTAATCGGCGGTTTGAAGATTGTCGTACTGGTTTAGGTCTGGCGTGATTACTACTCGTCCTCTCCAAGTCCCTGCGGTAATCCAAATCCATGGTGATGTTGATTTGATAGTTGAATTATTTAACTCCTCACCATGTGAACCACCTGACCGTCTACCTGCCTGCCTGTGTCCTGGATGTAAATGGTACCAGGCAAACGCTATGGGTTGAATCGGTACATGGGTTGAATCGGTGGGGTGGCGGAGGGCGCCACAAATGTAAATTGTTAACAACACCCATTCAATTTACACTTGTGGCGCCCTCCGCCACCCCACCGATTCAACCTATGTACCGATTCAACCCATAGCGTTTGCCTGGTACTCGTTTGTGTGCCTGCCTATCAGTCTGCCGGTTTCTGATGGTCTGTCTCTACGTCCGTCTGTCAAACTGCATGTCTGCCCCTCTGTATCTTTCTCTGCCTACCGACATGTTCGTGCAAGTCCGCATCCCGCATCCCGCATGTGCACCATTGTCACTTTGTGCTTCCCCGATTCGATGCGCAGTCGGCATGTCCGTCCGTTGGTATGCCTCTTCGTATCTGTCTGTCTGCCAGTCAATCTATCTGCCTGACTGTCTGAATGTTAGTCTGTCTGCCCATCTGCCTGCCTATCTGCCTGCCTAACTTCCCATCTATTCTACTTGTTAGTCTGTCCACCTAGATGTCGGTCTCTCCGTCTGAACTAAAATCAAAATTCGCTTTTTGAGCCCACTGGGTGAAATATCTTTTAAATAAAAATAATACTATGCGTCAACCGTCACGGACGAACACGTTCGACATTCTACGCAGCACAAAAAGGGGAGAATTCCTATCGAGATACACCGTCAGGGTTGTCAGTGAGTGGGTCAGTCGCAGTAGCGGAAGAGGTTCTTCTTGAGGAACCCGTTTGACGTGCACCGTTCAAATGATCATCTCCGCTGTCGAGCTCGTCGCCGCGCCAAAACCGTCTTCCAGAACCTTATTCCGTTTACCGGGGGGGGGGGGCGTTATTTTTCACGCACTCTGGCCTGGATAAATAGCATTAAATTTGCTGTACGCAAAGGCAAAACAACGGAAGAAAAGTCAAAATGGCTGCAAGTGTGCGCTGCGCAACAGGTTTGTGCGTGCACACTGCAGCATGAAACCGCTTAAAATTCCCAAGCGGAAGTGAAATGCCTCAACAGGGCGCGGAATCACGCGGAACTCCAAATTCTTATTCGAGCTCGGAACGGCGCGGAAATTCAAGGCAAGTGAAAGCGGGGCGGCGCAGTGCGGGACGGAAGTTCAATCAATCAACCTTACCTATCAGTGCAATTATTCACTACTAACGGAGCTCAAAAGTGATATCTTAACTGGTTGTTCGCCTAGCAAGGGTTAAATCGCAATGAAAATATACGTAAATGGTAGAAAAAAAGGCCTTAGTTTTAAAATAATTTTAGGGAATTAAAACTTAATAAATAGGTGACGCGGAACGACGCGGAAAAATTCACAGGCGGAGCGGAACGGAGTGAAAAATAATCCAAGTTTCCGTGCGGAGCAGATGCCATGCTCTAGTGCACACAGGGTTGACTGTGGATGCGCATTGCACAGCCTGCGTCGAACTCGCTGCACACTGCCCAACCTGCGCCGAACTCGCTGCACACTGCACAACCTGCGCCAAACTCGCTGCACACTGCACAACCTGCGCCAAACTCGCTGCACACTGCACAGCCTGCGCCGAACCCGCTGCACACTGCACGCCTGCGCCAAACTCGCTGCACACTGCACGCCTGTGCCGAACTCGCTGCACACTGCACGCCTGCGCCGAACTCGCTGCACACTGCACAGCCTGCGCCGAACTCGCTGCACACTGCACAAATGCACCGGAAATTAGTGTGCCGGTTTCTTGCGTTCGTCCTTTAATTCCGCTCGCTCAATTGTTGTAATATTATATCAGTCGAGAAATAAATGCAGAAAACCGCCGGGCCACTAAGAGAAGGAACTGAGGGAAGAGTAGAGAAGAAAACATAATTAAAGATAAAAAGTAATGCAGGCATTGAAAGAATCCAATTTCCAATGACAACAGAGAGAAACTTAACGAACGAAAGCACTCGCCAAAAGAGAAACAGAATTATCTACTCAATCGCTATCACAGCAGCCTTCGCGAGACATACGAAAAGTGAGACAGAGTTTAGAGAGAACTAACCAGTGGGCGGGAACGTTTTCAAACCTTGAACTTCCGCCTGGTCTTGCTGGTCGGACGAACCGAAACCGGTTGCGGCTTGGCGGGAGGAGCGTCTGTCACGACTTCCGGTCCGGCCTTGACCACCGGCAGGGATGCCTTGCAGTCAATCTCCTCGGATTCGTTCAGCCAGGTGTAGGTGAGTTTGTAGCCACGCAGGAAGTCGCGGAGTTCGGCGTCGTTGGGGAAACGGAGAATCTCTTTGAGTGCCATCACGGGCAGGTTGGGCCGATATCTAGGACGTACAGAACAACTTAAATTTAATGCCACAAACGAACGGACAAAAAGAAAGAAAGACATACAGACAGACAGAGAAACAAACAAAGAGACAGACAGACAGACAGGCAGTCAGAGAGACAGGCAGTCAGACAGGAAACCTCACAGACAGGCAGTCAGACAGACAGGAAACCTCACAGACAGCAGGGCAATAGCCACGTAGACAGGAAAGGTGTCCAAGACAGATAGATAGAAAGATGGACACGTTAATGATACTTACGCGGTGCAGATCTTAACGAAGATTCGCTGTCTGAACTGCGGAATGCTGACTTCCATCACGTAGCCGGCCATGAGAGGAGCAATTTTGAAGAGAGAGAAAAACTGCTGATAATCCCCAGCAAAGTACGCAGACAGCACGGAAAATGCAAACGCAATGCAAGGGTCCTTCTTATCGGAATCCGATAGCTGTGTCCGCACTCGGGTCACATCTACACCGAGGGAAACCGCAGAAAATGTTAGAAACGCAAACAAACAAAGCTGTCTATCAGTGCACCTGTCATTCTGCCTATCCGCCTGTCTGTCTCACCTGTCTCTGTCAGTCTGTCTGTTTGTCAATCTGTCTGTTTGTCTGTCTGTCTGTCTGTCAGTCTGTCTGTCAGTCTGTCTATCAGTTTGTTTGTCTGTCTGTCTGTCTGTCTGTCTGTCTGTTTGTCTGCCTGTTTGTATGAGATACTATACGCGTCCGCCTGAGTTGTCACTTTCTGTCTCCCTGTCTCTCTTTCCACACAAAGCTCCTTTTTACCTGTCGTCCTATTCTGGCGCATCACATAGAGTATCCTATAGGACAAAAACTCCAGTCGATTCTCACATCCCGCCGCCACATTCGACCCACGCACGTCGGCCTTTCCATCCGCACCACGACGATGGACTGCCGTCAACGTGTCATACAGCCACTCCAACTGCGCCAGGCACTGCGTGAACTCGGCTTGGTCGCCCACCTCCAGCGCGATCCTCGCGTGCGTCTCATAAACCTGCACTGTAAACGGGGAGAAGACGTGCTGCACCCGCAGGTCCTGCCGGATCGACTTCAACTGCGACTCAGCGTAGCGGTAGTTGTGCTCCTTTTTCCACTTATCCTTCACCATCTGCAGGGCCTCCTGAAGGATGGGCAGGGGACGGACCTATCAAACCACAAACGAGCGTTGCATTAATGAGAACCCTCATTATACCAATCAGGAACAGAGCCTGATAGACAGACAGGAAGTTTGTTGAAAGATCGACTGATAGACAGACAGACAGACAGACAAACAAACAGACAGACAGACAGACAGACAGACAGACAGACATACAGATAGACAGACATACAGATAGACAGACAAACAGATAGACAAAACGACGAATTGCCAGACAGTCAGACAGAGAGGTAGATCGACAGAGACCGACCTGGCTCGCGTCGACGGCTTCCGTCAAACGGAAATACTCCTTCTCCACTGTCTGACAGGTACCGACGACGGTGCGAACGGTGGAGAGGGCGCGCCGTGCTCCGATGGCCCGCGCCGGGGACTTGGATGTGGACTTTTTTGGTTTCGCGAGCGGCTTAACTCCGGGTGAGGTGGTGGCGTCACCGGCGGCGCTGAACCGTTCGCGACGTTTACGCAGTTTGTCGAGATCCTCGGCGGACTTCGGTTGCTCCACGCCGAAACCCATTAACTTACCTCGTGGTCTGCAAGAGGCGGGGGAGCAACAACCAGGTTAATCGACATGTACATACATGCTGAAATCAATCAATCAATCAATCAATCAATCAATCCATCCATCACAGATCTAATGAGAGGCGATAACAGCATTCCTTTCACTACGCAGTCAGCAATTCAGCAATTCATCAATTGATAATTGCATTTATACTAATTAAAATGACCAAATTGTTCAAAATCAAAAACCGAAACACTAAAAAAACTTAATAATAATTAACTAATTCACAATATTAAACGAATTTATTTTTAAAAAAAACTTAAAATGTTTAACTTTTTTCAAACTTACTTATAAAACGTAACTGAAATATGAAAAATTATGCAACAAAGTGCTAAAACTTGTACGCCGCACTTACCCAGCTGGAGTAATTGGAGTCTTGCCCTGTTTGAGTAACTTTCCCTTCTTGCTGGGTGTACCCTTACCGGCGCCATGAAGCGGCAAAAAATCTACCTCAGGTGATGCATTCTTCTCCTGAGAGTCCCACCTGGAGGAGGCCCTACCGCCCTCACTGTTGCCGTACTTGGACGACGACGACCCATAATGACCACGACCCTCATCCGCGGACTCAGAACCACTTCGATGACCGCTGATTCGACCGCGACGAACATTATCGGAATTCCGGGTGCCTCCGCCGCCACGACCGCGATTAGAAGGGGTGAAACGAGAGCGAAAAGATGAGGAAGAATGCGGGGGAGATTCGTTTTCTCGCTTCGGGCTGAGACCGAACAACTCGTTGGCGGTTTCACTGGCGCTGCAACGAAAGAAAGAGTGAGTCAGAGAAAGCGATCTATTGCTGTAGCGACAGACAGTCGAGAGAGATCAGAGTATCAAATACTGGATAGCCGCCCAGACAAACAGCTATCTACACAGAAGCTCAGACAAGCTAACAGTTAGTCAAATCAGTCAATGAGTCAGTCGGTCAGTCAAACACACAAACAGACAGACAAACAGACAGACAAGCAAACAAACAGACAGACAAGCAAACAGACAGACAGACAAGCAGACAGACAGACAGACAAGCAGACAGACAGACAAGCAGACAGACAAGCAGACAGACAAACAGACAGACAAACAGACAAGCAGACAGAAAGACGAACGAACAGAAAGAAACAGACGAAAAAAAGGTTGGCCCAGACATAGGAAGACATTCGACGCCCGCTTAAGGAAACGTCTAGATAGAGCAACATACTAAGGCATCGGAGCGGTCTCCCACTTAGCCGTGAAGATGGTGTTTGTT
The DNA here is from genome assembly GCA_001579985.1 of Hypsibius dujardini. Classification (NCBI taxonomy): domain Eukaryota; kingdom Metazoa; phylum Tardigrada; class Eutardigrada; order Parachela; family Hypsibiidae; genus Hypsibius; species Hypsibius dujardini. The sequence goes on along the minus strand of LRSR01006527.1, from coordinate 10,015 downwards.
TTGTATGCGGTTGTGATCATCTGAGTGATTGTGTGCATGACACGTTCATGTTTCTCGGGCGGTGTAATCCGGATGGCCTTGGTGACATATTCCCTGTAGGCGAAAGAGAACAGAAACCGTCAAAACACCGTCAGAATGCATAAGAGACACATAATTTGAGGATAGACGTCTCTCAACATAATCAATCAATCAACTGATAAATTTATAATTTGAGAATCTAGATCCGAAAAATCACGGCAAAAAGAAAGGGTCAATCAATTATCGCTCAGTCAATCAACTCAGCTAAGCAGTGAATTGATCGAGCGTGCGTACTGAAGACTGGCGGGCCAATCTCGAGATTGGACGTTGGAAAGCAAGTCCGGGGTATTAAGAGTGGGCTGGGAGGACGATGACGCGCCCGATCCGTTCGTGCTGTCGGTGTTGGTGGAAAGGCGCGATGGCGGAAGATGCGGTCCTGATCGTCTCTGTAACAAAGGATTGGATACTTTCACTTCGGCACTTTTCTTGGACAGCTGAAATCGGATGCCGCCAGCGCCCGGAGCTTCTGCAAAAGAGAAAGAAACCAATTAGGAACGAAATTCTCAAAATTGAACGAGCACATGGAATTAGGCTCGGAAATTAGGGTAAAACAGACAGACAGCAAAAGTGTTACTGATGATTACTAACAACCAGCTTCACAACAAAGTCAGGCTAAGAGTGAGGACTCAAGAGGCCAGACAAAAAGGCAGTCAAGCAGATAGGCAGACAGATCAGACAACTAAAAGAAAAAGATACAGACAGCCAATCGAAACAGACAGACACGACATAACACAGTCAGGCAACCAACCGCCAAAACATACAACGTAAAAGGTACAGACAAAACTTACAATGAAGCAGACAGAGATTCACAGACAAACAGATAGATCAATTAACGTGCAACAGGTAGACAACAGATATCACTGTGCTACGGCCAACTGCTAAACTTGGCAACAAAGGCAGACAGTCACTCACAATGAAACAAAAACATGGACAAATGCGAAACCGACCGACAATCAAAGGTGAGACATGTAAGCAGACGGATAACAAAAAGAGAGATTCATAACAAAAAGATCAAGAGGAAGCAGACAGACAAGGGAAAATAATTAACAGCAACAGCAATGTCTATAAACGGACAAACGTACACGCCACAGACAGATAGGCAGTAAAACAACAGAAAGATGCATGCAGACAGGCGTGCATGCATACATATTGACAGACAGACAATCAGACATGTAGTTGGACAGATAAGCAGACAGGCAAGCCTATAGTTGGACAGATAATCAGACAATCAGACAGGCAAACATATAGTTTGACAGATAATCAGACAGACAAACAGACAGGCAGACAGACATACGTTTATGAGAACCAGTCGTGTGGTACGCGGCCATGGCTTCAGACTCTTCAGTGTCCATGTCCACCGCGGCGGTGGAGGATGAGCCACTGGCATGGTGAGCCGCCGCATCCGGTGGCGGTCCCGACAAATACGCGGAATAACCGGCCTGGGGCGAGCTCTGCACATACGTGGCACTGCCACCGCCACCGGACTGACCACCGGTCATCATCGACGAGGACGGTGCTGCCGGGGAAGGTGTCGCAGCGGAATACGACGGATAGGGAGCGTATCGCGGGCGCGCCATACGCGGCCTACCGAAGTTATTCTGCGCGGTACGCGACGTGAACGCGGTTGGGGGAGCGACAGTGGAAGACTGTGGGGACGACGACGGCGGCGGCGGGTTGCTGTACAAGGAAGAAGAAGGAGTGCAAGAGGACGGCGGCTGAGAATAGCTCTGCTGAGGCGGAGGTTGTTGAGGAGAATAAGTCTGCTGCTGTTGCTGTGGAGGCGGAGGCTGCTGGGGAGGGTAGGGTGAGGGATGGCGCGGCTGTTGCTGCTGTTGAGCGTAGCCGAGACCCTGCCCGAGATTGAATTGGCCGCCTGCGTACATGCTCTGCAACGAAAAAGAACAAGTCAGCACCAGCAATTAGGAAGTAAGCCAAGGCAATGATTAATTAAAAACCATTAAATTAATTAAAAATAAATTAAACTTAAATGCCGAAACATAATTTTCTGATTCCTCGGTCCATAAGAACATTTGATAAATCTACAGGGCCAGTCTACCTGCAAGATGCTAAGCTCCTCATACTGCCGATCGCCTATACTCATACTATCCATTCTAACGATTTAAAAATGGCCACTGTCATTTAGCCAGGTCGAAAATGCTCATTCTTTAATTGGTTATTTCCAAAGAGCGACTGGCGCCCGAGCGCCGTCAGGACAGAGTGTATCATGACTGCAGTGGCACGCCGAGCTTCGGTTAAAGGGGGGTATTTTTTATTGTACCCGAAATATTTCCGATAGAACGTAAGGGGGGGGGGAGTATTGCATGACAATTCTCAATCATAGTGTTTTTCTCTAATGGAAGACCCTTGGGGCACTTTTTTTACTTTCGAGGGGGTTTTAGATCAACAAAACACCCCCCCTCGGCGCGCCAGCCCCCCCCCTCGGTGCGCCACTGCATGACTGAACACAATCATACTAATCATATATTTGCCAAAATGTGCGAAAGTTAATGAGGACAAACTGACGGCGGTGCCCGGTGAAGCCTTCTGCTTAATCCTACACAGCACCGGGCGAGCCTGGTTTTGATTTAATGTCCCGGTAAGAACTAGTAAAAGGCTCAAAATTCATTTCAACTGCAGAGAAAACCATTTTATGAAAAGGTTCTCAACTGATCAATCAATCAAACAATGGAAATTATTTATTCACGTAATAACGGTTCAATCAATCCACACGATCAAGGCATTTGGTATTGCACCGCACTTATCATTCTGGAGAAGTGATCTAACTGGCAAACTGCCACAAAACAATGGAGCTAGGAGAAAGCGTACCACAGGAGGTGAACACATTGATGTACTCACATTGGGCTGCGTCGAATATGACGGCTGGTAATTCGATGCATACCTACAAAACATCGGAGAAACGCCTGTCAAAAGGTTCTGCCAGTTACTTGCATCTTGTGGTGACGTGTGGCATCTTGTGGTGACAGACAGACAGACAGATAGACAGACAGACAGGTAGACAGACAGACAGACAGACATGTAGGCAGACAGACAGGTAGACAGACAGACAGGTAGACAGACAGACAGACAGACATGTAGGCAGACAGACAGAGAGAAAGACGGACTTGCAGACAGAGACAAAAAGATTTGGAACTATGGGTGACCAAATTTTGATGAAGTGACTGTATCTACAACTACTGCTAGCAAGTGCATCTTCCTTCTCACTTACCCATAGGATGGCGGCGGCCAATTCGGCGGCGGCATCATCGGCTGCCCGTATGCCGGTGCTCCGGAATACGGATTATGATGATGACCGAACGGCTTGGCAGGCTGCGTCTGACTCAACGCGTCCATCGCCACTTGCCAGGCTGCACCGTTGTTCGATTGTGAGGAGGTGCTGCTGACGTAGGGGCTGCCGTTCCCGTTGTCCCAGTCGGATGATGGAGGCGGCAGCGGCACCGCACCGGTCTCTTCAAACTCCTCGGGCGGCGGCGCGGGGATATACCCGATATCCATCATCCAACGAGACACTTGCGATAGTTTTTTGTGTTTACCTGTTTGTGTGAGTGTGTATGGTGGTGGTGGAGGAGTGTGGATGAGGGGCAGCGGGGTGGCGGAAGATGAGAATCGCGGAAGAGAAATCTGCAAGTAAAAGTCAGCGTGTCAGCGTCTGACAAATTGGTTGATTGACTATGTCAAATACACGACTTTAACAATTTTGTGGCGGAAAGAAAATTTCCAGTCGGACTTATTAACTCGGATGAAGTTGATTTAAGATTGAACTTTCATTTGGAGCTTTAAAAAATGGCAGAGAAAATGTCTACACGTGGCAAGGACTTCAAATCGGTTGATGAATACTTGGTCAATCAAGTCTAAAGCAAAATAACCGATTGATTGATTGATTTGACAGTTGAACATGAAATCCAGATTCGAATCAAGGGAAAAAACACCACCTTCGAGCGATGATTGCAGAAACACTTTGCTTGCCATTGTAAAATTTAAATTAAACTAATGTGAAATTTAAAAAAAGTCCTTCATGTTGGGAACCAACAGAGAAAAATCGGCCCTGGTTTGCTTCGGAAAGTTTTACGTCGCTTGATTGATTGAGCAATACCTGAGGCATATTTATTTCTGATGGAAAAAACAGTCCTCCAACTTCAAATATCATGCTCAACCCTATCGATAAAAAAGAGAAGTCTAGTTCCCTACTGTAAAATGTAATTGATGGCTGCCAAAGAGCACAAATATTAGTTGAAACTTGGGAATCGGTACATCGACTTCGTTTCGTCAACGGAACAAAAAAGAAACCATTACTACCTGGGTTTGATTGATTGATTAGATGAAAAAAGGTTTCGTTTCGTCAACGCAACAAAAAAGCAACCATTACTACCTGGGTTTGATTGATTGATTAGATGAAAAACGCTGACTTATTTTTTTCAACTAATTACAGCTGAAATGCTGAAGATTTCAACGTACTGACACTGAAATAGAATTGTCAAATGATTCAGTTTTCCAAAAAAATAACTCTCCCTATCAATCATCAAATTAAAATCATTAAAAAGGATAAAACGTCCATACACTGCAGAGCTCTTTCCTCACCTTCTCGGAGGTCGCCGTCCAGATAACCTAGAGTGAAGGAGGATAAAGGGGAAACAAAATGTACGAATGAACTACAAATGAATCTATTCTAATTGAAATATTTTTGAAAAAAAATGGATGCAAAAACTGCCAAAAACTTTAAATAAAGTGTGAGATACCGACGCCTTTTAGGAGTTGAATTGTATTGGCCCAATTTCGTCCATACATAAATCACTATCACAAAACCGGCCAATCAAATTGGCGAGGGGCGAGGTTCGTCATGTCAGGGGGCGTGCACATTCCATTCCCGATGAGTCACTCACTTTTTGCACATTTTTGTTGTGGTATTTCGGCCAAATCGCGTGGTTTTTATCGCACTATCCCGGAACCAAGCACTATTATATACATTTTTAAAAAAACATAGACCCGCTGGCCTCCAATTTATTTGATTCCAACATCATATTGCCGCGCCATGGAGCAGCGAAAACGGTTGCAATCCGTGAGCTTGGAGAGTTTCAACCATTTCCCAGACCATTTAGCAGCGGAAGTGTTGGTCCCACCCCGGCGCAACACCGAGACCATCTCCTTCGACGACCTCAAGCATCTCGACTTTGAGCAGTCCAACATCCTCAAGCACCTCACCCATGACCTGCGCGCACCGCCGACAGCGCGAAACACTACAAATCCCCATCTGCCCACTGTGATTAACGCCGGGTCCAGTGCGATTAACGCCAGTTCTACTGTGATTAACGCCGGGCCCACTGCGAATAACACCGCGTCCATTCCGAATGGGTCGCGTGTTCAACCGGATTTGACACGGAGTTTGACGCCCAGCCCGAAAAACTCTTCCGATTCAAATATTTCATACGAAACGCTACGCGATGAAAATATTTTGTTACGGCAGGAACTGGATGCGCTGACGAAAAAAGTTGGGAAAATGTTCAAGGTAAGCTTAGCTGACTGGGCCCATTTTTACTGGTTGACTTGTTGCTCCCCCGCGAGTAACAAGCTTTGAAGCGGATCACTTTTGCCGTTAAACAGATCGGTGTTGTTGATGTTAGTTTTGGCTCCTTTCATGAGCATCTGCCCCGAATCAGGACACTTTTATCGTGCATTGACCGGAAATGCTCCGATTGTTTGTTGTTTTTTTGCCAGCTCGAAGCCGAGGTGGATAAAATTCATCAGTCCTACTTACTGCTACTAAACGCTACGGAGAAGCGCGAACGGCTGGAAAATGCGATGAAGGCGCAGCTGGAACGGGAGAAGCAGGGCTTGCAACTGGAAAATCAGCAACTCCGAGGTATAAAGAATGCGAAACTGGACGATGGTCGGTTGTTTTGACTTGTGGTTTTGCACGCGTAGTGAGAGTGTAATTGTGCTATTACAGAGCAACTGGAACTTCAGATACAGAACGGATCTCACGTCCGCGAAGAGGAGTTTAATAACGTCGTTCGGAATTATAAGATGACTGTTCAGAAATTAACCTCCAAAAGTACGTACGCATTGGCACTTGCGTATGACGATAACCACTTACGTCTATAGAATTTTGCATGGTGAAAACATCTGTCTCACGTAACTCAAGGGTTGTGAATGGGCCCTATTAACAGCTAGGCAGACAAACAGACGAACAGACAGACAGATAAGAAGATAGAAGGACAGCCAGACAGGCAGGCAGACAGATGTTCAAACAGAAAGGCAGACAAAGAGGCGTGCATACAGGCAGGCATACAGATAGACAGACAGACAGACAGACAGACAGACAGACAGACAGACAGACAGACAGACAGACAGTCAGTCAGTCAGTCAGTCAGTCAGTCAGTCAGTCAGTCAGGCAGGCAGGCAGGCAGGCAGGCAGGCAGGCAGGCAGGCACATACAGACAGACAAACAGCCAAGCAGGCAGACATGGGATCACCTTTCAGAAGATCTACAGGATGCCTTCTTGCTTTTCAGACAAGGAACTAGCGGAAGACCACAAAAGGCAGGAGATCGAGTTGGCCGCTCAAAAGGCCACTCTCGATGAACAACGAAATCACATTCGAATCCTCGACTCTGCGTTACTGAACGCACAAGAAAACGTTGCAAAACTCAAGGAAGACTTGGTAGGCCTGGTTATCCGGGGGTGGGGATGGGGGTTTGTTGTGTGGGAGAGCGAGTATATTGCGAGCAGTTTTGATTCGTGATTCTGCTGTATGTTTTAGACACGACCGCAGCTGCCGCAGAAGCGCTTCCTTCCCACAAACGGCCTTCCACCCGGAGTGTCCAACCCTCAACGCCAGCAACAACCTTCCGAAGAATCTGTTGGCCGGCCAACAAGTTGGTCAGTTACTACTCGTTTCTTTTTATCAAGCAGACTCTCTAACGCACAGACAGTAACCCTACTGACTTTCTACTCCTGCTGACTTTCTACAGGCACCAGAAGCTCTCGTCAGATAGTCTCAATGCAGGCAGCAATCATTCCAGCACCGAACGCCTTCGAAGTGTGGAAGAGCTCAACGCTAACCGACCACTGCCGGTCGATGTCTCTAGCCAGTACGCGATCTTCCTTCTGCTGTTTTTTTTTACGCTTCTTGAAACACAGATATTTTGAACTTGTCCAAAAAGGGGGCGCTTTTGACTTTATCTAAAGTTATTTTCATTTTATTTTAACTATTCATAAAATACAAATCGGATCGCAGATTTTGATTTTAAGACCCAAAATCTGCTTTTAATATTTGCAGATTATGTTTAAGATACGTGTTTCAATGCTCAACACCGTACATGAACTTTCTCTTAAATGTAATAAATAGTTATTTTATCTAAATATAATATTTAACTGATAAATTAATAATAACAACTAATTTTGTTTTATTTATATAAATTATTTTAATCAAATAAATAAATATTTATTTAAATAAAATTTACGAGAAATTCTATTTTATTTACCTGAATTCAAACACATAATCAAAATTCATGTATAAGCTTTGCTTCCTTCCCCTCCTTCATTTCTGTCTATCACCGGCGTTTTTCTCCCCGTTGCAGAATAAAAACGACGTCTGCACCTCGAGTGGACGTTGCGGTCGCCGTCTCGAAATCCTGCACTCCCTCCGTCAGTCCGGCCCGCGCCTTCGGGCCGGCCGGCCATCGGACGTCTTTCCCCAACTTGACCGTGCTGGCGAACAACGGCAGCCCAGGCCGAGCAGCGGAAACGCAGCAGCCAACGAACCATCAAAGGCCCAAGAGCGCGGCCTCCGTGGTGCGCGAGACAAAGACAGAGCAGTGGCTGGTGTGATTCCCTTTCCCTTTTTCATCTGGGCATCTCAAATTTTCTCCTATAAGTTTTTTACTTCGACTGGGGTTATCAATTGAGCGTGCTGGCTGCTGTTTTTCTTGTAAAGGAGGTGTGAAGAACTCGTCGAATCCTGTGACACTGTTCTAATATGTAATTGAGACACATACAGAAAACAAGGTAACAGGAATTAATAGTATACCACTATATTAATTCGGATCCTGTTCATGGAACTAAAAAAGCAGACTGCCAGGCGGGGAAGAGGTCGCCTTCTCCCTTTTGACTGTCTGTCTCTCTATCATTGCTTCTTCTTGGTTCATGAGGTTTTGAGCATATCAGTATGTTTGCTGCCCACTCTGTCTTCCCTCCTGTTTCTGTGCTTGTTTGTCTTTGTTCTTGCTTTTTGCGTTATTGAGTCTGCCCGCCTGTTTGTGTCTGTCTGTCTGTCTGCCTGCCCGCCTGACTGATTGCTTATTTGTCTGTCTCTCTGCATGTCTGGTTTTCTTCCTGTTTGCCTGCCTGCCTGCCTGCCTGCCTGCCTGCCGACCGCCTGACTACGTGTCTGCTTCTCTGTTTCTCTGTCTTTCTGTCTGTCTGTCTGTTTGTTTGGATGCTTGCCTTTCAGATTATCAATATCTTCTGTCTGGCAATAGTTCGAGGTCAAAAAATATGCGTCTAGTAGGATTCTAGATTCTCTTACTACAAAATCCTCTTCCGTTTTTTTACTAACCGAAGAAATTTTAAGCTGTGACTTTTACTGGCTCTTCGGGTGTTACAACCTGCATACTCTACTGTTACCAGTAGTACTCATCTCAATGGGGTCTGTCCACTTAAAGTTAGACATTACCGGCATTTCTGCTGACTCAATAGAATTTCCCCCGAAACACGCAAGTTTGTCATTGATTGAAGCCAATTTGCCAGACACTAGCGTTAGTGTGCAACCGATCAGCAGGGACCACATTTTCGTTGTACTATACCATACTGTAATCCCTTCATCGCCTGAACACAATGTCTGAGGATGATGACGATGGCCAAGAACGTCCCACCGCAATGCCGATGAGTCCCAGTGAAGGTGTCCGGCAGTCCGCCGAATGGGTCCTCTCCGTCAGCCAACACGTCACAGTGGACCGAAACGCCGTCAGCAAGCTAGCCCACTTTCTGGCGTCGGAGTTCTCCCGCGGAGGAGTCAGTGCTGTCAACTGGAAGGACCACGAACTCCGACCGAAAACTAACGACGATTTCGCCGTTGACTGGTTAGTCGGTCTCCAAGACGTCTAGCGATGGCAAACAACAAAACTGGTCAACTGAAAATTTGAACTTTCAGTGAATAAAAATATTTCAAGCTCGAAAAAAATGCTTTTTATTTTTTTGTTCGTTTAATTTAGTTTGCCACAGCTAGCGACGCCCGGTAAAAAGTATAGACACATTAACAGTACAGTACAGTAGTCGTATATTCACCGACTTGGTTTAGGATCTTTCTAGTGAATGCACTCAATTTCTCCTTCTGGTCGGGTCCAGTGGAATCACAGTCGACGGCGGCCAAGTTCGCTGTCGAATTCAATGGCAAGCAGTATACCGGCTCCATGAGCTGTTGGGCCGCCATAAACCGGGCTGTCCAGGTACCGGTATATGCCTCCTCCACGAAGGTCCATTATCATTTCCGTTTTGGGCTTTACGATCAACCTGCATTGTAATGTCAAATGTACGCAAAACTTGTCTTGGTCCTTCCATGTAGGAAGGCATCCCGATTTTTGACGCGGCCTATTTGGCCGGCATAACGGAGGACCAAGTGCGCCACCTCTTTCGTACCAGTACATCCGGAGAAATGCCTTTGCTGGAGGACCGAAGAAAGAATCTCCAGGAAGCTGGGCAGGTTTTGTTGGAGGTGTGATTGAGAGCATAGACGTTTACTGTCTGCGGTGGACAAAGGCACATGCATAGACCCTGTCCCTTGTGACAAACGCTGATGCGGATGCAGACACAGACACAGACACAGACACAGACACATACACAGACACAGACACAGAAACAGACACAGACACAGACACAGACACAAACACAGACACAAACACAGACACAGACACAGACACAGCCAC
>LRSR01006526.1:0-36816 GCA_001579985.1 Hypsibius dujardini | reverse complement strand
GTCTATGTGTGGTGCTTGTACAAGCAAAAAAGAGCTTGCGGCGAGGAACCGTGTTGAAGCGCCTTTTCACTTCGCGGGATCTCGTGTGGTAGGGTCCATATACACTCGGCATGTACACGTACACCGGTATACAGAACTCTTAATGCAAACGTACAGAATTGGTGGTGCGATCAAACGTTGGAGCGTAAACAGAACTACATGTACAGTGTCCTGTAGTTCAGACAATCAAGAGGAAATCGATTCAGACAATCGAGAGGAAATTCGGCGTTGCGAATGCGCGGTGAGTGAGGGCAGTTGTTCAGTTGCGACCGTGGACTTCCGCCTTTTTTCTGCCCCAACTGACACTGCATGGGTGTGTGGGCAAGCCCTGCCGCGTGAGCAGAACTTAGAGAACGATCAACACTGTCTTTGCAGCATGCGCTTCCCAATGCGCGCAGAGAGCTCACAGCGAGAGCACAGGCGCGCGCGGTGGAGTACGAGTATAGCTGCCGGGAACAGAAACAGGGTCTCTCCTCTCTCTTCCGTACTCAAGGCTCGAGCGGATCGATTGGCGCGGAGGGCGGGCGCCGGGATGAAAAATGTGAATCCAATCGTACATCAACATCCCCCGTGCAAGGTTTAATCGACTTTACGCTCCATCGCTGGTGTGCGGCGTGGCGCGGGAACTCTCTGCGATACCGCTGGTGAAGGACGAACAGACTCATCCAGACGACGGTCTGTCTCCATTCTGCTCATTCATAAGAATTGTGCCGCGGCTAATTTTCTGCAGATGGCGCACATTTCCATATCGATTGCTCGCAACCACGAACACACGATGTTAGCCTACGCCGTGACGACCACCAATAGGACCAGATATATTTCGCTCTACCAATTCATTGTGACTGAACTCTATCCGTACATTTTGTCTGCTTGCCTATGGGTTGGTCTGCCTGTCTGCCTATCAGCCTGTCTCATCGTCTGTCTGTCTGTCTGTCTGTCTGTCTGTCTGTCTGTCTGTCTGTCTGTCTATGTGGTTCCTCTGCCTGCCTGTCTGTCTTCTGTCGTCGGTCTGTCTATCTATCCCATCAGTCCACAAAACTACAGTCGAAGCGCTAATTGAACCTCACCGTCTTTTTCAAGATCAAAACCGTGAGCGGAACCTTTAACTTTTTTCTGACACAAGTCCGGAAAACATGGAAACCGAATTTGTTAAAGGGGAATCCACTCCGGTTCCCTCAATTAACGATTTCACCACATGACGTTGCTTTACCAAGTTCTCATCAACCCATCCCGTTTTCAAAGCTCCCTCAAACTCAATCAAGCTCTCCACCATTAGATCCATTTTAAGAAACGCCAACGCTCTACGCCAATGGGCTTTCGTCCGCTCCTTCCGCGAAGTCTCCACCGATTCCGGGTATGTGTCCAACGCCTTACTACTATCTTCCAGGACTTTATGGAGATTGTTCTTATGGAAATGCGCCAATGCCCGGTTCATGTAAATTTCCGGCATGTTGCTGCCGAGTTGAGCGGCGCGGCTGTAGCAAGCGATGGCCGAATCGTAGTCACCGGCAGCCAGGAAGAAGTCACCCTTTTCTTTCAGCCACAAAGGATCTCTTTCCTCTGTCCGGCTGCAAGCACTGTCGGGCTCATCAAGAACCTTGCGGTAGTCCGCCTGTTTGCGGAGCCAAGTTTCTTCCTCGAGGACCTGTGATTCGCGCTGGGGCGTGGGAAAGTGACGAGGGGTTGAAGTGAAGCTGATGGTACCGCACGATCGGACGGCTCCGGGGCGCTTCGCTAATGCCAAAGTTTTGGTTCTACTGCGCGCTTTGGCTTTTTGCGAACCTTCCGTTTTTCTTTTGTCAACTTCAGCAATTCTACTGAAGAGTTCCTCCAAAGCTTCATCCGGTATAGAAGGAGGGTTTAGGGAAGCAGCGACAGGTTCTAACTGTTCCTTCCCTGGAAGGAGCATTGGGAATTCATGAACAATTGACCATATGCTAACAATGGACATTTCCTATGTTCGTTTATATCCGTCTGTCTATTCGTCTGTCTGTCTGTTTGTCTGTCTATCTGTCTGTCTGTCTGTCTGTCTGTCTGCTTGCCTACTTGTCTGTTTGTCTGCCTGAACTGTTGCATATCTGCCCGTCATTATCCCGTCTGCCTGTCCGTCTATTTGTCTCCCTGTCGGTCGGTCGGTCGGTCTGTCTGTCTGTCTGTCTGTCTGTCTGTCTGTTTGTCAGCCTATATGTCTGCAAATAGTTACTCACGAATTCTGCTCAATCCGTCGCTGAAGTCAAAACCAGCCAACGCTTCCGCCTTGTCCAGTTCTTTCCGAGCAGCTATATTACGGATCCTAGCCGCCTCGGCATCCATGTGCACATTCACGGCAAATTTATGTGTTTCCTGCTTTGTCGCCTTCCGCCTTTCCAACTGCAATCGTGATCGCTGCAATGAAAAATCGAGCGCTTCCTGACGGATGGCCCGCATCACGGCCCGGTCTTCCGAATTTGGATGTCCAATGCTCGGCCATGCTACGTGTACCGATTTCACAAGTTTTAAGATAATATGCGAGTTAGTAATATCCGTTTTACTCGCCAGGTCATCAATCTCACCAAACAAATACTGTTCATACAGAAAGGGCGGGTAGGATACCTTGATGTAACGAGGGGTGCTAAAAATGTCCACTGACTTTCGTGAGACATTTTTCAACGGAAGAGATATCTGAACCTGTGAGGCAGTTTGCTCCCAAGAATCTTCTACGATGGTTATAGGCATAATGGAGCTTTACGGTGAGATCTCAGGCGTAAACGTAATAATATGGCCGCACCAGTCAGCCCTGATTGGTCTCCAAGGAACAGTTGTAGTTAAGACAACAACGTAAAGCAAGGTAGTACTAGAAAGTGACATAGCTAACGGATAGACATCCAAATGGAGACTGAAATCTCACAGATTGAGAAACAGATAGGCAGACAGAAGGTAAGCAGACAGGTAGATAGTCAAACAGACTGACAGACAAACAGGCAGACAGACAGACAGATAGGCAGACAGACAGACAGACAGACAGACAGACAGACAGACAGACAGACAGGCAGATAGGCAGGCAGGTAGGCAGACATGCAAACAGACAGACAGACAGACAGGCAGACAGGCAGACAAGCAGACAGACAAACAGAGATGACGATAGTCGATCGGAATACAGTAGACAGTTTTCCATCATGTGGTTTCACTTTGTCGATTAGTTTGATTTCAATAAAATAGTAGAACTAATCGAGCAAAAGTGATCATTAGCAGAAGAAAATAAAAAAACTCGAAAAAACAACCGCTCTACTAAAAATTGAAAACCAGCCCTTCCAAAGTTAGATATTATCATCAAACAAAGTACCAATAAAGAGCGAACATGATCAAGAGCGAGACGACAATACCGGCGTAGAGAAAGTACTGGTCCTGAACGCCTCGACGTTCAATCATCTTCATCACAGTGGTGGACAGACCGAGCTTCGTACCAATGTCCAGCACTCGGGACTTGATGTTCTTCAACGAGCTGCCCTGTACGCGGAGATTATTCAGGATCTCCATGCCGTTATCGAGGAGGTTGTCCTAGAAAAGGAAGAAGAGATAGTCAGTGTAATATCAGAGAGTATACTCAGTTGCCAGTCCAATATTAGACACAAGTGATTGTTCAACATAAAAACATGGCATTCTGATTTAATTTCCAGACCACTTTATGGTTTCAGGGTTTCCTAAACCACTACACGAGAAAACGAAAATCTAGTCCCATCCACAAAGCGCACAACCGACAAACCGATCTGTTTGCATTTGACTAATATTTTCGCCAAAAATGTAAATTGATCATTTTTGGATCGCTCAATTAAATAATTATTGTACTTCTAAAAAACGCCTGTTACAGCTTGCAAACAGCATCACAGCCAGTGGCGCGTACTAGGGGGTGGCAAGTGGGCAATTGCCTCCCCCCCGTCCGAAATCGAAAAAGTGACCCAAGGGTACCCCCTGACGTTTTTTAGAATCAAAATCATACCAATACTCCCCCCTTTGGATTTTTACTAAAATCTTGTCCCCCCCGTACCGGAAGGTCAAGACGCGTCTATGGTCACAGTGCAATCCCATCGCGTAGCCGTAACAATGCCATTACGTACCACACTTTTGTTGACATTCTTCATCGAGGAATGATGACGCAATTCGGAATCCTGAATTTGGATGGCGGTGTGACCCCCGTTGGGGAGTTTGGAGAAATCGGTGGCTAAAAGCTCCCTACGCTGGTTCTCCTCCTGCAGACGCTGTGCTCGCCGAGTTTGCAGTTGCCGGAGGGCGGACTTTAAGTGCTGAAAATCGTAGCGGATTTGATCGACGCGTAGTTTGGAATTCTGCCGCCGCGAGAACGGCTCCTTGTCCACCAGGATGTCCAATCGCTGGAGGGTGGCTGTGATTTTGCCGGACACGTCCTGGATGTCCGCTTCCAGATTCATCACAAAATCCTCTCCCACCTGCTCGTACTGTGACAGGCGAGATTCCAGATCACGGAGTTGGCTGTCCGTTTCGTGGCAGAGTCGCTCCAATGTTGACATCATTTTCGGGAGGCAAATGACGTGGTTAATCGTTCAATCAGCGATGACGTTTCAAGGGCAGCTGCAAATCCAAAAAAGTAACGATAGCAAATCAATCAACCAATCAAGCGAGCGTTTACAAGAGAAACATCAAAGTTTACCGTCGCTGAAGGCACTTCATTGAAACAACTAAATCTCTAACTAAGAATAATATTTAAATGGCAAATGAATGAATAATTGAATATCAAGAATCAACCAGAGGTCCTAACTCAGGGGCAGAGATAAGAGTGAAACAACTTCGTAAACACTATTAGTGATAAATCAATTAATCAACCAACCAACCAACCAGAACAACATTGGATAAAACTGCAAACCGTATTCATGTTCCCACGCCAGATGTGCGAGATTGAATATCGCTCTTACCGTGTGGTTAGCTACGCATGCAGTGCGCATCAAAAAAGCACATCAAAAAAACTGAAGAAGAGGATACTAAGAGCTCTGAAAAAGCAAAGAGCAAAAAAGTTTTAAATTGGCTAAGACAAGAACAAGATGCTAACTGCCAACTCATCGACGCAAGCACAACATCCTCGCTACGGTTTGTACCTATCGGCGCGCCACATCCAACAAGTTCTGCACATTTGTTGCTGTCATGACGTCATATTGTGTGACGCAAACCTGGCAGCGGAATTTCAGTTCGCTGACATCTCTCCACGACGTAGGTCTACGGAAGAAACTAGAAATTCCTCTCTCTTCTCGGGCATCTTTCTGCTTTATCCGGAATCGGACGAACCAGAATTATCCACTCCGGGAAAGCCGCACTGATTTGTTTTATTGTTTGAAGGTATCTTTCGTAAACTAAGTTTTATTATGCGTGGATTTTTGGATTTTAACGAATATACGGTTTTTGAAAGTTTTTTTTCAAATTCAGGTTTTGCTATGGCTAATCAGGGTAACGACGTGCCGGAGTCCTGGGATGACGCTCCAGATGACACTTCCGCCGCTGGGGGCGATACCTCCGCTGTCACAGGATCATTCGCTAAGTTTAACGTCAACGCCATGGAATTCGTCCCATCGTGGGGTGCTGCGGCTGCTGTCACACCTGCGGCTGCGCCCGTCCCTGCCGTGCCGAAGCCAGCTGCTGGTGAGTTTATTCGGATGAAAAGGATTTTATGTGTTCGTGCCAGGAAAGTGAAAGGAATCAAATTGGTTGGACGAATCTGTACTAGTCCGTCATGATACGCGTTGGCTGATTGATGAGTTCATCGGGCAGTTCTGTTGATTCAAAAAGTCAATCAATCGACTGTCTAGCCGTTGACTTGACTCCTATGACTCTTAGTCTTAAGGACTTTGTATGCGTGTATCACGATCTATGATTCAACTTATTTGACGTGATTTTCTAGCAGGAAGTTAAAATTTTCTGTGTTATGTAATGTGATTGGATGATTCTCTAAATTCAATTGGTGATTGAAGACAACTTCTGGCTACATTTATTGGTAAATTCCAGCTGCTCCAGCTAAAGTTGCTACGACTGCCAAGAGTGCTCCTCCAGCAGATGCGGCGAAGAAATCATCTGATCCCGTGAAAAAAGATGGTCCCAAAAAGGAAGCACCGAAGAAAGAACCCGTACCCGCCGCACCGAAAGAAGCAGCTGAACCTGAGAGTACAATTTTTTCCCTTTTTCCCTATCGCGTCCTGAAGATTGACTCTGAAGTAGTGTTGGTGTTTCATGATACACTTCTGTTATTTAGGTGCCGGCTTGGATGATGAACTGGTGGAAGAGGAAGATGCTCAGCCTGTCCGTAAGGCTCCCATTAAGAAATTTGACGATGGCCCACGCAAAGAGCATCTCAACATTGTATTTATTGGACACGTCGGTACGTAGTACGCACTCCCTGTACCAGGCAAACGCTCTGGGTTGAATCACTACATGGGTTGAATCAGTCGGGTGACGGAGGGCGCCGCAGGCGGTGTGTGTATTGCTGAATGAGTGTTGTTTACAATTTACACTCGTGGCGCCCTCCGCCACCCGACTGATTCAACCCACGTAGTGATTCAACTCAGAGCGTTTGCTTGGTATAGCCCGATTTTGCTCATATTTTCGTTCTGGTCTGCCATATGTATGTGGTTTTTTTCCCATAGATGCTGGAAAGTCCACTATTGGTGGCCATCTTCTTCTGCAGACAGGCGGAGTTGATAAACGGACGATGGAGAAGAACGAACGTGATGCAAAGGAAGCCGGCAGAGAATCATGGTAAGGAAGTGATGAAATACAGTACGGTAGAAGTCCTCATATTTTGCGTACGTCACATGCCCGTTTCAACACGTTTACCCCATAACGAAACTGCTCCGAGACAAGGCACGGAATAGAAACACGCCTGTGACGTACGCAAAATATGAGGACTTCTACTGTACTGTAAAGTTCCGATCACATGGTGCTGATTTTTAGATCTACCGTATATTATGACTGCAGTGAAGCACAGTGTGTGCAGTCATAATATACGGGTGGGTCTAAAAATCAGCACCATGTGGTCGGAACTTTACAGTATGAAGTTCTCTGCTCCATGTTGAATGGCATTAAATATTCCCCACTTCCTCGGAAAGGTACTTGTCATGGGCATTGGATACCAATCCGGAAGAGCGTGACAAGGGTAAAACTGTCGAGGTCGGCCGATCATGTTTCGAAACTTCCAAGAAGAACTTCACTATTCTCGATGCGCCGGGCCACAAGAGCTACGTCCAGAACATGGTGGAAGGTGCTTCCCAAGCTGATATCGGTATTCTGGTGATTTCCGCTCGAAAGGGTGAATTTGAGACTGGCTTTGAGCGCGGGGGGCAGACTCGGGAGCACGCTTTATTGGCCAAGACAACCGGAGTGAAGCAGCTTGTGGTAGTGATCAACAAAATGGATGATCCTACGGTGATGTGGAGCGAGGAACGGTACAACGAATGCCGGGACAAGTTGACGCCCTATTTGAAGCAAGTCGGCTACAATATGAAGACGGATGTTGTATTCATGCCTCTTTCTGGTTACACTGGAGCCAATCTGAAGGTACAGTACTTGAGCTGTCGGCCCAATGATAGGTCTGTTGGTTACTTGGGAAGTTCATTTCATTTTATTATCAGTTGGTCGTTGATGATTATCTTACAAAATATATGTAATTCAGTTTCCTGTTTGCTTGTCAGGATCCTCTGGAGAAATCGATCTGTCCCTTTTATGACGGACCGAGTTTGCTAGGCTACCTGGACGGTCTTCCTCCATTCCCGCGCTCATCGGACGGCCCTCTCCGCGTTCCCATTCTCGGTCGTTTCAAGGAAATGGGTACTGTCGTCACCGGCAAGGTCGAGAGCGGTAGCATCCGACGCGGTGATCAGATGTTGATGATGCCCAATCGAATCCCCGTCGAAGCTATCCAGATTTGGTCCGATGAGTCGGAGGTGGACGTCGCCATGGGAGGGGATAATGTCCGGGTCAAGCTAAAAGGTGTCGAAGAAGACGACGTCCAGGCCGGCTTCGTTCTCTGCGATCCCGTTAGCCCCTGCACGACCGGCAAAATCTTTGACGCTCAAGTGGCCATTCTAGAGCACAAGAACATCCTCTGCGCCGGCTACAGCGCCATCATGCACATGAATGCATTGCAGGAACCGGTGACCATTTCAAAGATAATTTGTCTGCTGGACAGGAGGACGGGCAAGCTGGACAAGACAGACAAGGCGAATGTTCTTCCGAAATTTATCAAGCCTGGCCAGCTCGGCATAATCCGCTTTGAGTGTGCGGACGGAGTCATTTGTATGGATGTGGATACGTCGCAGTTGAGCAAGTTCACGCTGAGGGACGAGGGCAAGACTGTCGGTTTTGGGAAGATTGTCAAAATTATTCAGTAATTTTTTGAACCATAATTATTAGTTTTTGCTGAGTGCGACTGCGTACTCTAAGAACCCGTTGTACGTCCGTCGATGATTTTAATCCCTTGGAAGCCGATGATTAGTTTTGCTTTCATGGTAATCATCGAGTCTGGGTTTCTTTCGTTGTCACCGAATTAAGAATGCAATTTGGGAAGTCAGATCACATCACACTCTTGTGCTATTAAACATGCGGACTATAAACTCACTTTAATAATATTACCTAAATTTTGCACTTCTAAAGCAAGGTTCATTTCAGGCTCACACTGTAGAAGTCTGTAGGAGGTAAAACGCCCAACGTTGCGCATAGCAATAAATCGGAAAAACATATGGCAGTAATTTTGACTAAAAATTAAAAATGATAAAATGTATAATTTATAACTTTATAAAATTTATAAAATTAATGACTTAATTTTTTAAAAATGAAAAACGAAACCTTGTGGCTATTTTGATTGATATACGTCACGATTTTGCCCTGTTTGCTTATCGTGCGCAGCATTTATGCCAAATTAAAACTTGCGCAGCATTGGGAGTTTTACCTGGTAGTCACTGCGTTTATCTGTGGTACTAAACCTACTGCTTGGTATTTAGTACGCACTACCAGTGTACCCACCAGAGCTGTGCCGCTAATTTAGCGGAGGACTTTAGCGGCCGCTAAACCCGCTAAACCGCTACGCTTAGCGGGATTAGCGTTAGCGGTCAAGTTCGTCAGCGTAGCGGTAGCGTAGCGGTAATTCCAATTAGCGGACGTAGCGGCAATGAAATTAGCGGTGCGGATTTAGCGGTCTTGTTGCGTTAAGAAACAATAATTCAAATAACAGTCTGAGGCAAAGTGTGTATTTCGGCTCGCCCTCCACTTGGTCGATAAATCGGCTCACTCAAGGGTTTTCTCTTTAATGACAACTGCTTGATTGTTTAATTTGCTGTACTATGTCTTAGTATACTATGGCACTTTTGGAAATCAAACAATCAAGCAGCTGCCATCAAGAGAAACCCATGAGTGAGCAGATTTATCGACCAAGTGGAGGGCGAGCCGAAATACAGAGTTTGCCTCATACGCGTCACATGTGAGACTGCTCAGCTTCGCAATAGCTCACGTGACACGTCCAACTGGAAAAAGTGCTTTTTGTAAATGTAAAACTAGCTAGACTTTTCAAAGCGCTATCTCGGGTGTTTAACGTTGGCGCGCGCATCGGTATTCACAGAGAGCCTGCTCAATGTTATGAGATTATTTCTTTCATCAATGTCTAGAGCTGCCAAAGCGTCAGACTTCTAATGACCGTGACTTTGAAAATCTGCTTTTCGGGAACATCAATAGTGATCTGCTAGATTACCAGTGCCGCGTTAAGCGAAAGGCATCTGAAATGGATTTATAGACTAATAAAATTTACCATTAGCGGGTTTAGCGGTTTTAGCGATGCGGATTTTTCAGCGATTAGCGTTAGCGTAGCGGTCAACATGGTTAGCGTAGCGTTAGCGTAGCGGGAGTCTGAAACCTTTAGCGGCACAGCTCTGGTACCCACACGGACAGAATGCTTGGCTGACCGAGTTAGAGCCCATCTATTTGCACAGGATTCTGGATCAAACTCAGTGGGCGAAACATTCAGCCCGTACCCCCAAGCATTCACATTCTCGCCCGCCTACTGGCTGTCAATATTTCACCTTCTCGCCCGCCTACTGGCTGTCAATATTTCACATTCTCGCCCGCCTACTGGCTGTCAATATTTCACCTTCTCGCCCGCCTACTGGCTGTCAATATTTCACTTCGTGTAGCACATTCTCTTCACATGTAGTTTCTCCGATTTTTAATTCCATCTTTTAGTATTATTTAGTTAATTAATTAATTACTCTACCATATGGCAGTCGCTGTAAAGCGACTATTACCCCGTTCTAAGTTACTAGGGATTCCGAAGACGGCCGATTTATTTGCGTGCAATCTGCTTCCCTGTTTACCTTTTATGTACACGAAGCTGCGTTCATTTTCTACTTCTGCACAACAGACAAACAAATTGACAATGACGGCGGAACTGGAACCAACCAAGAAGTCTCTTGTCGCAGTTCTACAATTCACAGCCACAGCGGACAAGGCTCGAAATCTGCAACAGTGCGGAGATCTTATATTGGCAGCGAAACAACTTGGTGCAAAGGTAAGGTACTGTACAGTGCAACCGTAAATTCGCCAGTCGATCAATTGATTATCTTCGGATAATGATGGGATAGATTGCCCCGCAAACCATCCATTGATTGATTGATTTCTCACTATCCACAAGCAATCAAAGAATCCAAAGTTTTGAAACTTGTCCTCTACGAGTGCTGTTTAATATTGTACTTTCTGTTTCCAGATGGTTTTTTTGCCAGAAGGTTTTGATTACGTCTCCGAGACATCCGAGCAGAGTATGCAGCTGTCAGAGTCCCTAACTGGGCCCACCATCACAGCATACCGGAACATGGCTAAAGAGCACAGTCTTTGGCTGTCATTAGGCGGATTTCATCTGAAGGACGAAAAAGAAAAGCGAACACACAATTCTCACATTCTGCTGAATTCTAGTGGTGACATTGTGGCTAATTATCGAAAGACGCACTTGTTCGCTGTCAACATTCCCGGTAAAGTCACGCTGGACGAGAATGCCTTTTGTATCCCCGGAAGTGCGATTAGTCTGCCGGTGCCGACGCCGTTCGGAAAGATTGCGCTTATGTGTGTACGTCGTTTGACTGTTACCGCCGCCTCTAGAAGATGACACAAGGACAGAAAACAAACATGTAGACAGACAGACAGACAGACAGAAAGACAGACAGACAGACAGACAGACATGTAGAGAGATATCTAGACAGGCAGGCAGGCAGGCAGGCAGATAGTTTAGTATTACGGTGAATTCAAGTTTGTAGGAGTATAAGTCTAGCAAAGTGCGAATTGAGAGTTCGGATCTAGGTACATTTAATATGCCTATCATTTTCATGTAGTGCTACGACCTGCGCTTTTCGGAACTAGCCAGCATTCTCACAAGACAGGGTGCGGAAATTCTGACCTATCCATCCGCCTTTACATCCACCACGGGTGTGGCACATTGGGAGGTACAGTACGGCTGTCACACTAATAATACCTTCTGAGCCTTGATTGTTCCTGCTATGTATTTTTAACTTCGTGGTCGTTTAACGTTTCACGTTAATAGATTCTTCTTCGTGCTCGGGCCATCGAGAACCAGTGCTACGTCGTAGCCGCGGCTCAATGTGGATCACACAACAGTAAACGAACATCATTTGGACACGCAATGGTATTACCGAAAGCATCTCTCTTTCAGGCTTTATGATTCATATAGAGGTCTGACAATTAAATTTTATCTGGGGTTAGATTGTGGATCCTTGGGGCGCTGTGATTGCAAACTGTCTTGAGGAGTCAGGTGTGGCGGTGGCTGAAATAGATCTGGAGAAACTGCTGCAAGTGCGGTTGAATATGCCTGTTCAGTCACATCGTCGCCATGACTTGTACCGGTTGAATGCCGCTCCGGTGGCTCTGCCGGACTTCACCGCAGAGACGCATAATTTCGGTGGGCACATCATCAGCAGAAATGAGATCTTCTATGAGACGCGACTGACATTGGCCCTGGTCAACTTGAAGCCAATAGTACCTGGGCGTGAGTGCACGATTGGCTACATTCTGGTTTTTTGTATGTTGTCTGACGACAGTAGCTTGTATGATTTGGTTTACAGACAGTTTAGTCATTCCCAAAAGATGTGTTCAAAAGTTTGTTGACCTGACGGAAGAGGAAGTGGCAGGTACTGTACATCACTGCCTGAAGACTCTAATTTGATTCCACATTTATACTAGTGTAGTTGTTCAAGCATTATGGCATATGCCTGTTTGTCTAACCGTTTGCCTGTCTATTTATCCATCTGTCTGTGATGCTGCCTGCCTGCCTGTTTGTCTGTCTCTGTCTGTCTGTTTGTCTATATATCTTTTTGTCTTCACTAGTTTAGTACAACGTTGTGCATATTTTCAGATCTTTTTCATGTCGTCCAGAAGGTGGAGGCAATGCTGGAACAGCGGTACCAGGTCAACTCATCAATGTTGACTATTCAGGTTCGTGTCGTGCTTTTTAGCATGCATAACCTTTTTCATCGGGTTCATCTCAATGCTGATGCTTGTTTGAATGACATTTTAGGATGGCGTTGACGCAGGACAGACTGTGAAGCACTTGCATGTCCATCTTGTCCCTCGCCGGCCGAATGACTTCGCCAAGGACGAAGTGTACCGTGAACTCGACCGACACGATAAAGACAACCGAAAGGCGCGTTTGCCAGAGGATATGGCCGCGGAAGCGAGAGAGTACCGCAAGCTGATGTATGGCGACGCGCTCCATTGGACTTTCGATTGCTAAACTGGTTGTTTGTGATCCTTTGATTTAGATTCAGAATTTATCAAGTTTATATTTTAACGCAATTGTGTTTTTCATGGGGTTAGCGAGCCTTTCGACCTTATGTTTTACACAGGTGGAAATCTCTATCTAGTTTTCACTGAATGAACAGCTTACTGAGGATTTCATCATTCCACATAATAGCTTTATCTCTTCTACACCTGGGTGCTTAGAAAGAAGTGTATGAAGAATTATTTACACCTTGCAGTGTATTTTATATTTATACATTGTGTCGAGTCATTTTGCTTTGAACAAGCAAGTTAAGCAGCACTGCGCACACAAATGCGGTCTGGCCAGCTCTGCTAAGCCCCGCCCACATGGGGCACCCCCTTCGCCACGAACACAAAAATTGGTGACGTCACGCATGGTTGTTGTTTTTCTGACTTTTCTCCTTTCATCTGCTGCTCGGACAAAGTCAGTAAAGTTTAGCCACGTCCTCCGAAGTCCATCTCTAATCACATCGCGCCCCATCGACATCTTGACATATAGTAGAGCATCACGCATTATTGGGTGTCCTTTTCAAGGACCACTTCAGGAGCATTAGTACCGCAACAAAAGTTGCGGAGTTGGACTTTTTTTTCGCTGCTGCGGAAGTCGCGTCCATTGGAGATGCCCAGCGCCTGTTGGACTGTTCCGCCATTCTCAAGTCATCAGTCACTTGGAATCTACTAGCCCTTCCCACACACCCCCGGAACCGGATTTTCGCGACGTCCGGAATTTAATTCAGCGCTCTCGGGATCATCCAGTTGCGTGGCGATCGAGGTTATTTTGCTGTGTGAAACTTTCTTCCGGAGATCAGCTGGCGAAGTGCGGAGCGGCTCTGTGTGTGCGTCTCTGTCGTACTCCCATCGTACTCCCATCGTACTCCCATCGTAGTGGTCCTGTTGAATGCGAGTGAACATTCGTCCCTTGCGGGACATCCTGCGATCCGACAGCAAGATGGCACTGGGACAGGACTCTCTCTTTAGGAAGTACATTGTCGTCACGACCGTGGTTGCTGCCTACTGGTGAGACTCCACTTTTTCCAGGACATCGCTTGGACATTTTGTGTTTCTGACCTCATTTTATTTTTTCAGGGTTGTCTCGATAACGCTTGTCTTCGTAAACAAGTATCTTCTTTCAAGTGAAGACGTCAAGGTATGGAATCTGAATTTAGCTTATCAAAGCTTGTTGCTATTGAATCAGGCAATCAAAGGAACGATTACACCTTGGCTTTGCAGTTGAATGCGCCGTTTTTCATCACATGGTTCCAGTGCCTGGTGACGTGCGCCATTTTGCTGTCCTTAAATGGATTGTCGAAATTGCTGCCGCAATTTTTTTCATTTCCGTCGATGCGAATCGACAAGAAGGTCTCGCGGGAGGTACGTACGAGTAGACCCTTTCACCGGTGATTGTTATGATTGCTTTGACGGAAGATTACGGCGCATTTTATTTGAATCTCAAACGGCGTTACGAGCAATTTGTTTGTGTATTTTTAGGTTCTACCGTTATCCGTCGTTTTTGTGATGATGATCTCGATGAACAACCTATGCCTGCAGTATGTCGGTGTTCCATTCTACTACATCGGCCGATCTCTCACAACCGTGTTCAATGTGGTATGTCTCAAATCTCGACTTCTTCCGGCACCACTTCAATTGTCAAATGCCATCATCCAAATCGATAATAAGCACAAGCAATACTGACTGAATGAAACAAATATTTAACAGACAGAGCAGGAAGGCAACAAATATTTTAGCTGCAGTTCTGTTGCGGTTTTAGGTCATGTCTTATCTGATTCTGCGGGAGTACACTTCAATCAAAGCGATCATCTGCTGCGCCGTCATCATCAGCGGGTTTGCATTGGGCGTCGATCAGGAGAATATCGCCGGATCACTCTCCATTCCCGGTGTGATTTTCGGTGTACTGGCGAGTCTATTCACATCACTGAATGCCATTTACACCAAGAAAGTGTTGCCATCAGTGGACCAGAATATCTGGCGTTTGACAATGTACAATAACTTCAACGCCATATTCCTCTTTATGCCGCTGATGCTGTTCAACGGCGAGTTCGATCGGCTGTTGCACTTTCCAAAAATGTTCGACGGCGTGTTTTGGGCAATGATGCTACTCGGCGGCTTTGTCGGCTTCGGCATCGGATACGTTACTGGGCTGCAAATTCAGGTAGGCTTTTAACACGGGGTAAGCTTTAGGCAGACAGACACAAAGAGAGACAGAGAGACAGACAGAGAGACAGACAGAGGGACAGACAGAGAGACAGAGAGACAGACAGACAGACAGACAGAGAGACAGACAGACAGACAGAGAGACAGACAGAGAGACAGAGAGACAGAGAGACAGACAGAGACAGAGAGAGACAGAGAGACAGACAGAGAGACAGACAGACAGAGAGACAGAGAGACAGACAGACAGACAGACAGATAGATATGCTAATAGACAGCCAGACAAGTTGACAGTCAGATATACGTTGATACATGGGTAGCCGTTTGAATATTCAGTTGGCGTCTCGGTTTTCAGGTAACATCTCCATTAACGCACAATATCAGTGGCACTGCAAAAGCAGCAGCCCAGACGGTAGTGGCTGTTGCATGGTTCGCTGAGGTGAAATCCGCCTTATGGTGGGTCAGCAACGTAGTTGTCCTTGCTGGGTCTGGGCTCTACACATGGGTACGCGGACGGGAAATGAAGGAGGCCCATAACCGAGCAGCAGGTCCAGTGTATCAGCCACTTTCGACCAGCGACACTAAAGACAATGACGACAAGACAAGCCTCGTGTAGGGGCAGCTAAATTCGCGGTTTTGTTGCGTTACTTCTTTTAGACTTTTGTTTTTCTTTCAGTTCGGTGAGCTGCGCTCTCGAACGCCTTGCACCGTTCCGGTCATTCATATATACATTTTCGACAGAAAGAAAGGTTTTTTTTTCGTTGGAAAACGTCTTTGACTTTGGTGGGATCTAGATCATTTTTTGGTGATCCTTGATCGAGCGCATGTTTTAGTGGTAAAAATTTGTTCCCTCTGACTATTCCCGTTCAGTTCAATGTAGTACATGCTTCGTAATATTGGCACAATATACGCACATCGTATTTGTACTACACACGTGGCAAAAATCTTGCGCTAACCGAGTTAGGCCATTACACTCGTTGCATGGCTGTTGTACACAGCCGTCGAGTTAAAGTACCTAATTCGGTCAGTGCGAAGTTTTTGCCACGTGTGTAGTTTCATTTCCACTGCAGCGATTTCGCTTCCGAAAACAGAGGTTAGAGACGGTCTGAATAGCGTAGCGCAACTCCGGAATGAACTTCAGTACGGAACGGGATTGACTGCTGAGCGCATTTGGCTTTCACTGAACAACGTTGAGAAATAGGCTTCATAATTCATCCGGATCCGGAAGCATTTTAGTTAAACCGTTTTCACGTCTCCGCGCCTTGCTTTTAAAACTAGTGCTGACTATACTAGGGATGGCATCAAATGTCAAATGTCAAATGTCAAATGTCAAATTCAAATCAAATCAAATCAAATCAAATCAAATTGAGGTTCGTTTTGATTTGAAATTTATTTGATTTGATTTTGAAATTCCTTTGATTTTGATTTGATTTTGATTTGATTTTCAGCATTTTTCGACCAATTTTTGGCTTAAAAACGGCTCAACCTCGATCTTTTTGCAAAATTTTAGTAATTTTCCAAATTTCTTAATTCAGAATGTCCATAATAGTTCATGTTCTAAAGTTTACGTTTTAAACGTTCCTCATTCAGAATGTTCATAAAAACTCTCGAGCTATTCGGAGTCATTCCGTCCCCGCAACCCGATGAGCCTGATGACGCAATCTTTTCCATTTCTGACATTCCCTAAAATGTAACTGGGAATTCTGTCACGCATTTATTAACCTAACTTAATACTTATGAAGTATGAATGATGATAAGATTGCATCATGAAAAAAACATTTGCACTTGTGTAGTGCAGGTTTTTCGTAGTCTTTACCTAGAAAATAAATAATAAAAAGGTAAACTTTCCACCTAAATTCAAACTAATAATTTTTATAAGTAAAATTGAACCCTTGTCTGAATAATTGTTCTCCTCGAATATATACTAATCGCGCTAAAATTATTGCAAAAAACATGCCAGAAAGTATGAAGTCAACGAAATTTTCAAAGTACCGTCAAATCAAAATCAAATCAAAATCAAATCAAAATCAAATGATTTCAAATCAAAATCAAATCAAAATCAAATCAAAATCAAATGATTTCAAATTCAAATCAAATCAAATCAAAATCAAATCAGATCAAATCAAATCGGTCGTTTTCTCATTTGATGCCATCCCTAGACTATACTGACCACGCGGGATTGTACACTTAAGAAAGATAAAAGAGCACTGAAGAAGGGGCTACGAGGCCGCACGCTTGGAGTCAGACAGGAATCGCCGTGATTATTAACCGTGTGAAATTCGAAGATCTGAATTTCGCCTGGGGGCTGGGGGCTGGCCTTCTGCCCGATCGCCGCAAACCCATTGGCCGATAACGGGCTACACATGTGGCAGCAATTTTGTCCGAACCGAATTCGAGCCACAGCCCCAGCAAAATCAGGCGGTTCGAACTCGGCTCGGACAAAATTGCTGCCACATGTGTATCTCACCGGTTCATCAGTCAGCTGCGAGCAACCCGAACAATCACACTCGCTTCTTGCCCTCTCTAAAATCCAAAACAAACGTACTTCCTGACATATCGCAGGCATCGGTGATGCGCGTTTCCTACACGATCCTCCCCTTGTTTCCACCCCTATTTTGATCATAGAAACTCAAAACCATAAGAAGTAAATGGGACGCATGCGCGCAACCTCATCCGCAATGGCTGTCAAAACGGAAAAGAAGATTCGCTTGTTCACTGGAAAGAGCGTGGAAAGGCCTCAGGGCAATCGATTCAAAATCGGTAGGTGTTCATTCCATTCCATTTTCCATTCCATTCCATTTTCCAGTCCCACAAAAGCGGCAACGTGTTTTTCCACTCCCCAAAACAGAATTCTAATTAACCAGTTGTCTTGTCTCTTCTCTTTAATTAAGGGGACACTGTCTTCGGGCGTCAGAGGGTGCGCACGTCCGACGTGTCGCGCGCGGAAGTCCGTTACTATGAAGCTTTATTCCACGGGATCAACCGAGAAACTGGGTATGCAACGTCTCATTTTCTGTAAAGGGTTTGTTTGTTCTTCCCTCATATCCCAGATGTTCTGACGAGTGCGTGGATGTGCCTATCCTGGCGGTGTAGAAAGATGCTGCTGGAGTGGAAGGAGGACGGATTGAAGGTGTCGGTGGACCCCGCTGACGTCGTGGACCCGGAGCAGTTGTTGAAGCCAGGGCTTGTGGTGATGATGTCGGGATTCCGCTCAGCAGAATACGTTCCGGCGCGCTTGATTAGATTTTGCGCGGATGGAAGACACGGCATCGCCCCGATCGACTTCATCATCAAGTAAGACGAACTCGCGGAGAAATGTGGGCTGTGTGTTATTGCACGTACATTCAGTATGATACTCGTACCGTATGAGGGAGGAGTCCTGGAATGGGCCACCCTGGAATCACAACTTCCACACAGGTTTTGGCTATCATCAAGATCCTAAACGACAGAAAACAATTGATAACTCCGGTGAAACGCGTATCAGATATGAAGAAAAGTTGTCGGAATGTGTTTCAAAAACGAAATAATTGGACGTTTGGAAGAAGCTCCCTATAGAGGTCGCTGACTATGCAGTGGCTCATTTGTTTTCGATTAATTTGCGATAAAGCGCCCCCTGCCACCCGGTGGCGCATTCCAGGGCCCTTCCATTAGACTCATTAGGTCTTACGTTATTTTCGGTAATTGGGAAGTGTGCCCTCAGTTGTTGTTAGTCGCTCGAGTCAAATAGATTTTTCTCCGTAAGTTCGACCGTTAGAGCTGGATGGAGACTCTTAGGCTGGCAAGCAGACACCACCACGTCATATGTCGTGTTCTGCATCAAACAGACAGACAAAGATATCGTACGCGTATTTCGAAGAATTAGTTAACAGTTTGTGTCCTTTGGAGTAAGACAAGCAGGTTGGTAGAAGACTGGTTGGTATACATGTAGATTCTTGGGAAAGGATAACATGCAAGCAGACCCAGCTCGAAGCAGACAAATTCTCTTCAAGTATATTGGAAATGTTGTCCACATTTATTTGTGTGGTAGATTTAACACGGTTTAACGCGAAAAAATTCGCTTTCGTCTGCCTTTATTTGCAGGGTACCTCACAAAGTTCAGTGTATGATGGTTAAGGAGAAAGATTTCGTCGCGTGCCAGAAGGAGACGATGCTGCGCCGGAGGAGCTCTCGGGTGGTGATTAAGGCAGAAGTGAAGGACGAGCCTCAGTCTGATAGTTTCTCCATGATCGGACCGTCGAATAAGAAGCAACGTAACCGGCCAGGTGATACTTTGCCAGGATCGCCTTTCTCCACTTCATTTCTCTACATGATTCTGTTGATTCTGACAGTATCATTTTGTGTGTGTTGCCTGCAGACAACCCTTTTGGCAACATCTTGAGTGGATTCCTTATCCTAATTTCCGGTGAACAAGACACGAAGGATGTGAAGGATTTCCAGGAGGACCGGCTCGTTCAACAGATCACTAAACTAGGCGGTCGAACGGTTGATGACTACGATGATCTCATTTCGGTACAAAATTTCGTGCTGGTGATATGCGAAAACTTGGCGGCGCTTGCAACAAGAAGTAATTTTGTCTCACAGGCCGAACTGGCGAAGCGTGTTTGCGTTGCTCCCACCTTTCTGCGGACCGTCCGATATATGCAGTGTCTGGCTGGAGATATTCCCTGTGTTGCTTCTAACTGGATCACCGACATGATCGCTGCTGGAAAGTATCTGCCGTACATGATCTACCTCCTGCCGGCCGGTATCGTGTCCCATCTGCCGGATCCTGTTCCCTGGTTTGTTTGAAACCATGATAACCGGACAATAAATAAGATGCAAGTCGACAGACAGACAGACCGATAGGTATAGACAAACAGAAAGGCAGACAGATACAGATAGTCAATTACACAGACAGGCAGAAGACAGACATATATACACAGACAGATACAGACAGACAGACAGACAGACGGACAGACAGACAGACAGACAGACCGACAGACCGACACACACACACACACACACACACACACACACACACACACAGGCACACAGACAAGCAAACAGGCTGGAAAACAGATAGATCAACAAAGATTGAGGCAGTCGTAGAAGACACAGACACGCACAGACATACACAGAGATAGACATAAAAAGACATAAAATGTTCAGATGGACAGGTTAGCGGATAGATGGCATCGATATCAGTAATACACTGACCGACAACTACAACAACTCGTACTGATGAACTTATAATACCGATTCATTTCTGTATGCCAACATTTCAGGCGACCAAGGAATCTTTCGTTTTTATGCGGTTGGAGTATTGGATTTTTCGGCTTAACACATGAGGAAGAACATTACTGGAAGAAAATTACTGCTGTTTTGGGGTCCTCGATGGCAGTTGTTGAAACTGGCAATCTCGCAATGGGTATGTCGCGTGGCCTTGTACCGTTTGCGTTAGTGAAACAGTGTAAAAGTATTTTATATTTTGTCTGTCTGTCTTGTCTATAGGAGCTCTGGGCGATAAGAGGGGAGTCCCGCTCAAACTCGACCTGCTGTTAATGCCGAAGTATGAGATGGGCAACGACCTTATGAAAACCTGTGGACGGGGAGGAGTACCGGTAAGATAAAAGATACTGCAACACGGTACATAAGTAACTCTGCTATGTCAGAACGGTTAGGGTTAGCAATACTTGGTATAGTGCAGCCTTTGTGCTTTCTCTCCTCAGGTTGGGGAGACGGAGTGGTTGGCGGAGACGCTGATTTTGGGAGTTTGGCAGGTGAAGTACGGAGTTCCCGATGTGAATGGAAGCATTGAGGCTGCCTTGGTCGCCGCGGCTAGCCAGGAGTCTGGAACCGCCGAGCTGTGCCATTTTAAAGATTTGTGATACACTGTTCTGTGAACAGACATGAAATGAGTCTATAAGAATTTGTGACTGATCTTGCTTTGTTCTGCTGTAATGGGATGGGAGAACTCGCTCTTTTACGAGTATACTCGTACAGATGCTTCGTCTTTGAAGTTTGCTTTCGCTTCAGAAGGACGAGTTCGAGTTCGTCCTTTTAGTTTTGTGTTGATGCCTTCTTTCAGATGCTCAATAGAAAGATATGTGCGTCTGCAGTTGTAGATAAAAACAGACTGATCGCTTTGTATGAATTAGGAGATTGAAAATCAACTGCCAGTTCTAACTTCCGAATAGTCTGAACGAAAGGTAGACTCTAGGGCTCTACTGTAGAGCGTTGCAAATTTCTCTCGAAATACCTGCTTGATTTGTTTGGAGAATTAACCAGTGTAGAAAACAACACTGAGGATAGTTTTGATCGATAGTTTGGCGCAATAACATGTGTAGAAAACAACACTGAGGATAGTTTGGCGCAATAACAAGCGATTTGTAGACTCCGTCTAAACAAAATTTCCATGTTTACTCGACTATAGTTTTAGACAAAAAACAAGATACACTAGAGATGAAGAGATACACCCTTCTACTGTACCATGAATGGAATAAGGCTAGCCCAACAACAAACATGCCAGCACTAAGAAATCAGAAAGAACAAGAACAGGCACAGATAAATTATTATTCATTAATAATTATTATAATTATTATAATTAATAATTATTAATTATTAAAGATTAATTACTACAGACTCCAACAGTCTTCGAGTCAACCCTCACGATTCTTGTTATCCTTCTTCGGATTCTCCTTGCCGTCCGATAGAGTGAAATTGGCAGGAGAAAGAATGTGGAAAAAAGTAAATGAAAAATTGCCAATTTCGAGCGCTCTTAACGCTGATAAAGTTAAACGGGAGCGGCGGAAACGGCTGCGGAAACGGCTGCGGAACGGCCGCTCAGAATGACCGTACACTGTACAATAACAAGTTACACATGTGTTCCTGGCGCATTATACATTTGTTCCTGCAAAGTAAGTTGCACGTTCGGTGGCTTAACTATCCCAACCGTTATTTGTGACAGACTCTTGTGTTTTAGCGCTGGTAGTTTGTGAGATTGGATTTAATAACCGCTGAATTGAGCCCAACCATTTCCCTACAGTTCATGAATTTCATGCACAAAATCCTGTCACTCACAATCGCAGCTGACCAGAATTTATCTTGCGTAATGTTGCTGCTTCACTTCAGAACTTTAGAAACATTTATGTTTTTCTACACTGTCATTCTACAAGGTTACTAGGACTTTATTGACTGTTCGCGTATCCGTCCTAGACATGACAGAACGAGAGGATGAGGATGAGGAGGAGGAATTGCTGGAGGTGCCAGATGCGGAGGATTCCAGCCACTGGAGGACACTCATTCAGGAGCAGAATCGCAAGAACAAAAAATCCGGAGGCTTTCAGGCCATGGGTAATGGGAATGACAGTTTAGATTACTCCAAAAGCTTGAAGTTTTGCGTTGAAAACGCTTGAGAGTTGATGTTAAACGAGACGGAATTCTGCACTAATTTACCATTAGTTCCCGGCCAATTGGATCTAAATCATTCAGATTCACTTAGCGGTTTTCATTATTTTAGAATAACATACTGCTTGCTGATATTCTGTTTACTTGTGAACTATCCTTCGGATCAACCAACTTCGGCTTTCAAACATTTGCGTTCTTGGGCACACAATCATTTACTCGATCGCTGGATTGATTGATTTGATATGAAATGTTCAGTTTTGAGTCGGATAGTAAGTTTCTCGATTGATTGCTGGATTAAAGCGTATGCTAACTGGTATGGATTGATTGATGGATTGATCGCTTGTTCGGAGGTTTGAATTTGTAGTTGTCAATCAGAGTCATTTACTTTTTGTATTGCTTCGCAGTTTGGCGTGGGTTTCGAAGTATCAATTACTTTGTATAAGTTTAACCCGACCGTTTTCATTCATTTCAGGTCTCAGTCCGTCTATCTTTCGCGCTGTCCTACGGAAGGGCTACAAAGTTCCAACTCCAATCCAGAGAAAGGTTCGTACGGTGTAGATAGCGTACAGTCAACGACAAGATTGAATACACGGGAGGGTTCGGGGAATGGGCAAAAGGGGCGGGGTAGGGGGTGGTTTTCAAACAATCAATCAACCAGCTGACCACCCCATGCGCCGCCCCTTTTGTCCATACCCCGGACCCTCCAGTGTACTCAATCTTGTCGTTGATTGTATGTGTATCATGGGATATGGTCACTCCAATGACTTTAGCTTAGACAGATGGACAAGCAAATGCGTTCTGGAAAATGAAGACAGCCAGGCAAAGAACAGAATTGATATTAACTTCTTATCGGTCTTTCTAGAGTATTCCGGTGATCATGGATGGACGGGATGTCGTGGCAATGGCGCGCACCGGTAGTGGTAAAACAGCCGCTTTCCTCATCCCCTTGCTGGAGAAACTCAAAATCCACTCACCTGATAAGAGTCCCCGCGCCATTGTCCTCTCACCTACCCG
Organism: Hypsibius dujardini; assembly: GCA_001579985.1. Lineage (NCBI taxonomy): Eukaryota > Metazoa > Tardigrada > Eutardigrada > Parachela > Hypsibiidae > Hypsibius > Hypsibius dujardini. Next base: position 13,404 of record LRSR01006526.1, on the reverse strand, counting down.
CGAGCTCGCTCTGCAAACCTATGGATTCGTTCGAGATTTGGCGCGCTTCACCGACCTCAACACCACCATCATTCTCGGCGGTGACCGGATGGAAGATCAGTTTGAAGCGCTCCACCAGAAGCCAGACATTATCATTGCCACGCCCGGTCGTCTGTTGCACGTCCTGGTGGAGATGAACTTGCAGCTGAGTTTCATAGAATACTGCGTGTTCGACGAAGCTGATCGGCTGTTTGAAATGGGATTCGAGGAGCAGCTGAAGGAAGTGATACACCGGATGCCGTCGTCACGACAGACACTGATGTTCTCGGCTACGCTGCCCAAGTCCATTGTCGAGTTTGCCAAGGGCGGACTGTCTGATCCGGTATTGCTTCGGCTAGATGTTGATAATAAGCTCAGCGAGAATTTGAAGGTAAGATATCATGGACTCGTTGTTCTGTTTGGGAACTACTTTAAAAGCTCTAATAATGTCGGACTCTCACGACCAGTAGAGTTGACTACAGCGAGCTGAAACTGAACTGAACTGAACTGAATCTGTAATCATTTCTTTGCGCTTGCAAGTCTTTCGTTCTGCTTGCAGTTATCTTTTTTGGCGTGCCGGGAAATAGACAAACCGGCTGCGCTTTGTAGTCTCTTCCGGACCGTTCTCAAACCACACGAAATGACCGTCGTTTTCACTGCGACCAAGCATCACGTGGAATATTTGAAAGAGGTTAGATAGTCTCGATTCTTTTCTCATGCAGCAGTGTGGCATCATCTCTGTTTGTTTCAGCTATTAACGCTCTGTGGGATACCGTGCACCTGCATTTACAGCTCGCTTGACCCGGCTGCCCGGAAGATTAACTTAGAAAAGTTTCGCCGACGGAAGTGCCAAGTGATGATTGTCACCGACATTGCTGCCCGCGGCGTGGATATTCCCGATTTGGATAACGTAGTTAACTACCACTTTCCACCACAGGGGAAATTATTCATCCATCGAGTTGGTTAGTTTAGTTTTGCCGATCTTGCATACCGATATTTGATTCTCTATAGCCATTTGGAGGTAGCAAGATATCATTTTTGGTCTTTGCTTCTGCAGGTCGAGTCGCCCGAGCAGGTCGCGTTGGCCATGCCTACTCGCTGGTCGCCCAGGATGAGTTGCCCTTCATGCTGGACTTACATCTCTTCACCGGTCGATCGATGTTGGTCGCCACGGAGCAGTCGGCAGTGGACGAGGACGGGTTGTTTGGCGCGATCCCTCAGTTTGTCATTGACGAGGAGGAGGATTCCATTCGGAAATGGCACGAAGAGTCGGACGAGCTTCGTGGGATGGTGACGGTCTGCAGCAACGGCTACAAGAAATACCTGGCCACGCGACCGGCGCCTGCTTCCGAAAGTGTATCCCGCGTGAAGAAGCAATACAGGGACATTAAACTGGCTTTCCATCCAACGTTCAGTGAGTATTGGTACTTTTTGTAAGCAAATTTCATGATTTGGAACCCATATTTTCCCCTTCAGAGGACCGTGCCTCCGGACTGGAAGCGCAACGCATGAAGATATTGGACGGCATAAAAGGCTACAAAGCACAGTCGGTATGCTACACGAATTGCCTGTGCGAGTCCATGTTTTGGATTCGTATGTTTATGTTTCATTTGTTTTAGACTATCTTCGAGCTTGGCGGCAACCACAAATCCGACGGTTTCCTGGCCATGAAAGCCAAGCGGCACATTCACGAACATACCATCCAGAAGCAGCAGCGTGTCTCGGCTTTGCGGCAAGAAGAACTGAAGGCTTCCCAGAGTGCTCCGCGAGCGGGGACCGAAGCAGACACCGAAGACCTTGACGTATGAACTGGCTCTTCAAAACGCTATTGGACGCGCTTTTGAATTTAGTATTACTTAGAAGATTGCTACTCTCACCACAGGACGCTTTTGCGGATGTGATTGAAACGCGACCGTCTGCTAAGCCCTTTGAAAAGAAGAAAAGAAAGCAACCCTTCATCCCGTACCACTCCGCCAATTATCACAGCGAGAAAGGGTAAGAATTGGCGAATTAGTCTGGTGCTTAAAAAATTGGCGAAACAAAACATGAAATTGGCGAACAGCCAGATCTAATCACAGACAAAAGGTTCTTCCTTACGTAGATGTTATTGATGCTTCTAGGTTGGAGCTGGAAAAGAGAGGATTCCAACAGGAAGCGCAAAGCGCCATGATGGATATTCACACCGACGAGGCTGATCAAATGCTTCGAAATCAGAAGCAGACCAAATGGTGAGTGTCCTTGTTAAACGTTGGAATACGCTGGCAACTACTACAGCTGCTTGCAGGTTACTTGCAAACGTTTGATTTGGTGTGGTTTGTCAAACAAGACTACACGTTGTTTGACTGGTGAAAATTTCAAACGGCTTATCGATCAATCAACTCAATGTATGCATCACGAATTTCGTTGCCCAGAAATCTTGATTTGTTGTCGTTTTCTTCGATTGATTGAGTCTGTCACCCGTTTTCAGTTTCCATTGTGCCGAATTTGAGTCTTAATTTTCAAATATATTTCCCAAATGAGTACAGTCTCTTCTTTATGTTTGGTGACGAGATTTTGACCGGTTTTTGCTTTAAGAAATTAAAACTTTATAACATGTGTAGTCTTGCGGCTCACGATACGTCAAATCAAAAGTTTGCAAGTAACCTGCAAGTAGCTGTAAATGTATAACTACTACTGGTGCTTCTACATGTAGTACGTTCTGGGTTCGTGAAATGAGTTTAAACATCGTGCCATTATAAGAAATTCAAAAGTCTGACTACTAACCGCATTTTGTGTAGGGATCGGAAGCGCAAGAAGTTCGTCCAAGAAGATAACTCGGGTGACCCTAAGCGCAAGAAGATCCGTACGGAAAGCGGCGCCTGGATTCCTGCCACCTACAAGTCCGATCTTTACGAGCAGTGGAAAAAGTCTCACCAGATCGACTACTTTGACCAGAAGAATCGGGACTCTGACGGGGAGGACAAGCCATCTGCCCTGAAGGATTTGCGCTCGGTTAACAAAGTTCTCGGTGCCGGAAGAAGTAAGTGCTAAAGTAGTTTTGCCATTTGCCAGACTACCGCGTTTACCCGCATGTATTATTTGCAGTGCGATATCAAAAGTCTCAAAGCCAAACGCGCCAGACGCCGAAGGACAAGCGGAAGTTCAAGCCATCATCCGGAAGATCCGATTACGGTGGCCCGCGATCGAAGGATTCCATTGCACGGGATCGCGGGGAGAGAGATCGTCAAATGTCACATCTTAAGGCGCGCCAAGAAGTTAACTCCAAGAAGAAGGGCGGTTCGAAGGGCAAGGAAAAGAGAGGGAAGAGATGAGTTTTTGTTAGTTGTAGTTTGAGTTTTGTTGTGTTAATGGGATTATAACACTTTTCTGTTGGTCTTGTACTGCAAGTCCGCAACTGACGCAGAACAGCAAGCGGTTGAAATTCGAGTGAAAGGGAAAAATGTGTTCACGTTGTAGCAGTGTTTTGTCGTCGAGCAGTTTAGAATTGAGAGAAGTAGGCTCCTGCGCACTGGCCTTATTCGGTCCTCCTCGTGTCGCTAATGCTGGTGGCAATCCCACGCATGCTTCGGGATCAGAACCACTTTACGACTGTCCGCTTGTGGTATGCGTGGCTCGCTCGGTTCATTATGTCCATGTCGATGAATTTGGAGGTACGGAGGGAATTCTTTCTGTTAGGAGCCGGAATAGGGTAAAGGGGCGGAACGAGAGGCTGGGTTAGTCAATTGTGTCTTGAGAATATGAGATGTCCCTCCTCCCACTACATGGCTCGGACAGCGGCCGTCAGATCAGCAGCAGAACCATATTGACAGTTTATCTATCCGAATTCTTTATGCATTGATTCCGGCAATATTCCTTCCAATGAGAAATGAGAATTGAGAACAGGGAAAATGTCAACGATTCTATACGGTGAAGTCTTTGTAGACCGCTGAATTGATCAGATGGCAGTTAGAAATGTCCCCTGACGATTCGCTGATATGCCCGCAATGCCGACGATAAGTAGTAAAAATCGAGGTACGAGGTCAAATTTTCAATCAATCAATCACTTCATACAGCATGCAACTGCTACCAGCAATAATTGAACACCTCAATCAATGGATTCGCTGATATCAGCATTTCCGACGATAAAGTAGTAAAAAACGAAGTAGGAGCTCAAAGTTTTAATTCAGCGAACGTCAAAATCGCTTTTAATTCAGATAAAAGAGGAAAGCAGAGGACGCACGAGTTCGCCAAATGGCAACGAAGAATACCTGTAATACTCTGATTGATCTATTCGAGCAGTCAAAACAGTCATCACATTTTCAATGAAATAAACAAAATTTTAACGAAAATGTTTCCATCCCTTCTTTCAGCATTTACAAAATTAAATTACCTTTCGACTGGCACCTCTTACATACAAAAAGGAAAATTGGTTGATTGATTGTTTCTTCCTGCAAAGTTTTCACTTGTTCGTACAAAGTTTCCACTTGTTCTTGCAAAGTTTGCACTTGTTCCTGCAAGACTTGTTCTTGCAGTTTGCACTTGTTCCTGCAGAGTTTGCACTTGTTCCTGCAAAGTTTTCACTTGTTCCTAAAAAGCTTCTACTTGTTCATGACTACATGAAATTTTCAATCAATCAACATTTTATGCAACAGGTAACTTCTATTAGCACCTCAATCAATGGATTCGCTGATATCCGTATTGTCGACGATAAAGTAGTAAATAACGAAACAAAAACAAACAAAAAACAAAGGACAAAAACATTTTCTTTGAGATTTTGGAAATCTAATTAAAAATGTCAGGACTGTTTTGACTGCCCGAATAGATCAATCAACGTATTACTGTAATGCTGCGTTAGCTTCGCGCACTTGTAGCGCCGCCCCAAGCGATTTTCCCCTCTCTCCCCAAGTTTGAATAATATCAGATTGAGACGACCTGTTCTCCCTTCGAGAACCCGGAAGTCCTGTTGACCTTACGATACACAATAACTACGAGTACTTCTTTCCGGAATTATTACTTGCATAACAAATTGAGAGAAGCCGAGATAGCAAGCCGATGGAAAGTAAAACTGAATGAGAAGCTAGAAAACGAACGAGAAGTCGAGTCTCGAACCGAGCTTCAAGACTCATCCTTATCGTTCGAACATGACAACAATCTAAACAAGCGCATTCTTCACTTGACACGTACTAGTAAACTGCTTGGTGACTGGAAGTTGAACAGCCAACAGAGGGAGTGATGATCGGTGTAGCACGTCACCTCTCTTCCCAACAGGTAGTATCTGTACTTCTCGCACGTCCACACAATAGCCAAACACTCGCGCTGTGTAGTACTGTAGTTGCGCTGAGCGGCGTTCATGCTCGCACTGCCATAGGCTATCACACGCTCACGGTTTTGGTCATCACGTTGTACTAGTACAACTCCCATCGCATACGCCGAAGCATCTGGGTGAATTTCAACTGGCAAGTCAACATTGAAATGAACCAAAACAGGGGGACTGACCATGGCATCTTTCAGGCGTTGGAATGCTGTCTCCTCTTCATCTCCCCACCGGAATGGCACGTCCTTCTTGGCCAACCGGTTCAATGGACACGCCATGTCAGAAAAACCTTTGACGAACCGTTTGTAATACACACACAGTCCCACGAAACTCCGAGCATGTTTTGCATTCTTCGGTCGTGGGAAATTCTTCACAGCATCGATTTTCAATCCGTCGGCCTCCAGGCCGGTACGTGAAACAATGAATCCCAGCACTTTGACGTGTTATTCAACGAAGTGACATTTTTCCGGTTTGAGAATCAGGTTGTAGGCTTTGAATCGGAGTAATATCTGTTCCAGAACATCCAGGTGCTCCTGTAAACTACCCGACGTTCCGATAACCACGTCATCAAGGAAACAGAAAGTCCTGACCCACAACAGACCAGACAAAACTTAAGACATCATCCGTTGAAAATAACTTGGGGCGTTCCGTAGGCCAAACAACAGTACGTTGTACTCGTAAAATTCATTACCCGCCTGGAAGGCCGTAATTGGCTTTGATTCCTCATCCAAAGGGCACTGCCAAAAGCCGCTTTGCAGATCCATTGTAGAAAAGTACCGTGCTCCGGCCAGGGTCTGCAGACAGTCGTCGAGATGGGGAAGGGGATGACGGTCAGGAATAGTTTTCGCGTTGACGGCCCTCATGTCGGCGCACATCCGTTTGCCGTTCCCTTTTGGTGCAAGATGCACCGGTGATCCCCATGGGCTCCGCGACGGCCGTATCACCTTCTTCGCCAGCATGTCCTTTGTCTGACGCATAACCTCCTCTTGATCTTTCGGTGGCCGCCGGTATTGATTTCTGAAAATTGGTTTGGTGCCTGGTTCAAGTGTGATACGGAACGGCTCTACCTTCGCCCCGCCCATCTCTCGTCCATCAGTACGAAAGAGTGCGCCGTACTTGACCAGCAGAGCCCGCACCGCTTTTCTCCCATCCGCAGTTAATTCGTCACAAAAATCGAATGTGTCGACAGGTACTTCACTCCAAGAGTAGTCCCAGCCCGACAAATCCAAATCCGATTTTTCCTAGGTGGCCATGTGGAGTAGCTGTTGTCTTCGAACTGGGTCACCGCCGCACTGCTGCTGGAGAAGTTTCATTCCAAAAGACTTCAGAGGTGGGGCACACACCGAGTACTGGGAAATCGGCTGGAACATCTGCTCCTGCGCGGCTACACTGGAAACCGAGGGTGGGGCAACAATCTGGTTATTTGCAATGTCCAAAAATATTTCAGGTAATCCCAACACGTTGCAGCCGAGCACAGCATCGTGTCGCCCACTAACAAAATCACCGAAAATGCAGAAGGGGACCTGACCGAAAACTCCAGCTACCTCCAAACGTAACTCCACAATTCCGTCCGTCCGAACCGTTCTGTTATCCGCCAGCTGTGCTTCCATATTGTACGGGCGGATGGTCACGCCAAGACCTCGAACAAAACTGATGTTGACTACAAAAAAACTTGCACCGGTGTCAAGAAGGGCAGTCGCCTCCATTCCGTTTAGTTTGAGATTGATGACTGGTACATTACGTGTTATGGCAATCGGGTCCTTACCACCTAGGGTCGCCAGATTGGTGCCATCAGTCACGTCTTCAGTCGCTGCCGTAATCGGGATTGATTCCACCTCCTCGATTATTTCAAGTGACTCGGTTGTCACATTGACGCCTCCGGGCGGGTTGTATGTGCTGGTCTCCTCGGATGTCGTTACTAGCCCACGTGCCTCTAGCTCTGGGGGGCTCTCCGGTGAGTACTCTCCATAATAATAATCTGCCGTTAGCTTAGGTGACTCCGGGAGTGGCATCTTTCCCACATCTGCCTCACACACTATTTCGATGCCACCTTCTGATGAATCACTCTCGGAGCTACGGTCACTTCCGCCCTCCTCGGTGGCAAAACCACTTCCGGCTTCTTCTTCGCTGGATTCACTGTCGGTCGTGTCGCTACAATCAACAGGCCCGCCCACTCCGGGGACAGAGCGGTCATCCACTCCATCAGAATAGAGCATGTGGAGTACCCGTACCGATTCTTCTGCAGTCGAATCCTCCGCGCCGGCCGTTTCCGGTATTTGGGCCACTAAGCCTCGCATTTGATGATTTCCACCACCCCGACCTTCCTCGGTCTGGTTCTCCGGGCAGTGACGCTGGATGTGTGGTCCACCACAAATGTAGCAAGTTACAGGGGGTCGGTCTCTGCTGGAACCTCCTCCTCCACGCTGGAAGCTCCCTCCTGTTCGAACGCTTGGGCTGGTTCCACCTTGACCGCTTCTGTTCCCGTTCCCAATGGACGAGGGTGCGTTGCCTTGACCAGCGGTGCCGCTACCTTGGTTTCCGTATCCTCCATTATTTCCGCCGCTGCCGCGATTGTAGTTGGGACCGCCGCCGTTGCCGCCGGGTCCGAATCCGCCGCCGCTGTGGCTTCCGCGGCTGCCATCGTATCCGCCGAAACGATCACTTCCGTTGGTGCGGGTAGAGTAGCCTCCGTTGACTTTTCCCGAAAATTCCCCTGACTTCTGAAAACCGTTATCAGAATCAGAACGACCAAATTGACCTCTTTCTTGTCTGAACCGATTTTCGCGGCGGATAGGTTCGAGCGCCATTTTCATGTCAGACAAAAATGACATTGGGGTACTTGCGTGAGAGATACAAACTCGGGACATTAGCTCCGGGTACAATCCATTACGTAGCTTCTCGATGATGTCATCATCGTCCATCTCACGGTCGTACTTGTCACACAAAGTGAGGACGTCGTTGAAGTAGTCCTCCACCGGTTCTCCTTTGACCATTTTTCGATTGTTTAGCTCCCGCTTGATCTGGGCCTTGTAATCCTCTGCTTCAAAGCGTTTGATGATGGCAGCGCTGAACAGAGTCCAGGTAGCGAAGGCTGCAGTACCGTCGCGCGTCTCCTTCGCGTACCAGCTAGCTGCAAACAGGGACAAATAAACACCGACCTGTGACAATTGTCGAGTTGAGTCCCATTCGAGAGCCTTCGCCACGGTCTCGAATCGTCGAACCCACGCCGTCACGTCCTCCCCCGCCTTACCACTGAACAACGGTGGCCGCACATCATTCACCACTGCTAGTGACGTCACCTCTTTTGCGAGCTGCTTGGCGTCGAGATTGATTGCAGGCGTCTGATCCGGCATCTTGATATCGAACGAAGATCCAACAAAAAATTCAAGTAAAGTTTGTCCAAATTTTGCCGTTTATCCTGATGGTACAGAAACTCACAACGTAAGCAAAGAACTTTTCGGAACCAGTGAGACGACCTGTTCTCTTTTCGAAAACCCAGAAGTCCTGTTGACCTTACGATACACAATAACTACGAGTACTTCTTTCCGGAATTATTACTTGCACAACAAATTGAGAGAAGCCGAGATAGCAAGCCGATGGAAAGTAAAACTGAATGAGAAGCTAAATACGAACGAGAAGTCGAGTCTCGAACCGAGCTTCAAGACTCATCCTTATCGTTCGAACATGACAACAATCTAAACAAGCGCATTCTTCATTTGACACTGAAACATCTTTCTCACAAGACAAGAACGAGAACTACAGCATGGGAATTACAGTACAAGTACATGTGAGCAATATGTGGCACATGAGAAACGACCTTAATATATTGACAGGCAAATCACAACAACAAACACGAACGTCACAAGATCTATACTTTTCTCGGAAATTAATCTCTAAATATGCATCGAATCAGCCGACTGGCTTCGTACGACCGGCCGTTGATGGTCTGTGGGAATTGATTAATACAATAGGATAGTCATGTTCACACCACAAGAGGGTGGTCCGACTTATCCCGGAAGCTGTTGGAAACAAAACAATATCGCTCGAGAAATGGTGGTTGGGGGTCTTCAAGACCCTGAGCCGCACCCTGCTGAACAACTACGTGCGGCGATCGGACACAGAAGAAGAAGAAGCAAGGACCGTTGCCAAAATGAGGCGAGAGGAAAAGAAGTTGGATTTGCTGGCAAAGAATGCCTGATTTCTAGTTAACTCACTTACAACTTATAACCAGCAAAATTACAAATTTGTGATGAAAAGCCGTTAGGTTTTCGTATGCAACAAATATCTGTTTTTTTGGCGATAAGTCGGACCACCCTCTTGTGGTGTAAACATGACTACCCTACTGTATTAGTCATTTCCCACAGACAATCAACGACCGGTCGTACGAAGCCAGTCGGCTAATTTGATGTATATTTAGAGATTAATTTCCGAAAAAAGTATAAATCTGATATTTTTCAAACTTTGATTATAAAATACTAGATTTTTTTTTCGTCCAAAAATATACTTATCATATTCTATGCAAATGATTACCGCAAAAAACTATCACAAATATTAGCCAAAATGTACACACTCTTGCTTGAGCAGTTCTCTCTGCGCCGAGAAGGAGCGGCGGAAAGATGAACTGAAGGAAGTTCTGGAGAGCTTTCTTCAGTCTGGCGTCTCACGTTTGACGAAGCCCGCGCGGTTTCAGCGACTGCGAGAGGTGGGTTTTTGTTCAATTCTAACTCTGACTTAATTTTTTCATTCTCTTTCAATCGCATTTGTTTGTCGCTTCGTAGTATGTCGTAGTATGTCGAGTCGAGGACAGGTGAGTCCATGATTCGTCAGCGTTATGAGCGATTGATTGGTTGATTGATCCGCCGTTTTGGCCTTATATTCCTTCGCAATACTTATTTTGATTTTCGTGTTAAAATGAGAAGAAGAAAAATGATCTTTTAGAGGCTCCGGTTATCACCGCCACCGTACCGCCCAAGTGCTCGTGCAAGGAGCCTTGGAACACATTTTTGAGTTGGATAATGAGACAGGCTTGTATTATTGCAAGATTTGCACCGTCCGCCGGGGAGAAATTAAGGAGAAGAATCGGGAGCGCCATGTTAAAAAACTTCACAGCGACAGCGGCTTCCTGATGAATAAGGTATCTGATTTTTAGAGATTCTATTGTCAATATTTTATTGTTTATTAATATTGTCGAAACCTATATGTGCCGGTTTCATGTTTATTGTTTTCGTGTCGGTCGACACGTTTCAGCGTGGGCTAGCGGACGCGAAGGTCGATATCGCCGATATCTTCGAGACGGTCAGTCTTGGCGCCCAGAGAGAAAACGCTCTGTTGGGTAAGCTAGCGGTTCACGGACCCACACTGTCCCGATTAGACGGTACGGTGGAGGGGCAGCAAGGCCAGCTGAACGAATTGCGAACTAGACAAATTGAGTTGCGGGAGGAATTGCAAACCATGAAAAATATCTTGTTGGAACACGGCGGTTTGACATCTACTAACAGGGAGGGAGGGAGATACACATTTCGACAGGCAGACGAATATATAAACAGACAGACACATAGAAGAGTAAGTACAGTCAACGACAAGATTGAGTACACTGGAGGGTCCGAGGAATGGGCTTTTGTTCAGGTTTTGGGCAAATCAGGTTTTGTTTCTGAATTTTTGCAGCTCGGACAACCTGTTACGTTCGATACTGACTCAGCGGAGAGTCTTGGTATGGTCGGACAGGACACCTAAAACGGAAGCGTGACGGTCCCACAACCAAGGGAAAACCCCATGTGAGTACAAACTCTGACAGTAAATGAGAGCCAATCAACCATCTGGCAAACATTCAGAGAGTCAAATCAAATACCGACCTTCGCATGTGAGAACAGTTTGTCTTTAGTTTCACAAATTATAAAGTTTTTTTTATATGTGTTTATGTTTATTATAAAACAAATTTTTGCATGTTTTTTCTTCTAGACGGCCTCTGCTGATGTGAAAGGCGTGCAACCCCTTTGAACCCGTCGGTTTGAAGAATGATCACGGGATTGTTTTGTTCCTGAGATTGGGTAATGAGACATTTTTGCAAGTTGATCTGTTTTTTTTGTTAATTTTTGAGTTAAAACGATTCCGTTAACTTTCTTGTTCGAGTTGTTTTATTTTTCTGAAACAGTGAGACCTGATTGATGGATTAACTTTGATTTCATTTTTGATTTGCTCGTTCTGGATAGCAAATATACTTTTGGCCCGCCGCGACTGAATATACATAAAGTGTTCCAGTGTAATATGATTTTATACTATACCAGCAATGATTCTCATGAATTAATTTTCTTGTTAGTTTTTGACATGAAATCCGAAATAGTCCCTTCTACGTGTATTTTGGCTGTAGAACTTTTAGCTTACTGAAACCGTTCCGGTGGAAGATGCCTTCATTCTTCTAACCGGATTCTGGGAATCATTGTAAAATACGAAAAGGTCCGCTTCCATACAATCCGTGAGCGTATCGGAAAAATGAAGCCGAACAAATGGAAACCGTCTCATACGATGAAGTCTTCGTAGACCGCCGAAATTATCAGAGGGTAATTGCGCATGTCGCCTGGCGACTTGCTAATATGTCCGCATTGCCGACGATAAAGTATTAAAAGAACGATGTCAATGTTTTAATTCAGCAACGTCAAAATCGCATTTAATTCGGATAAAAAACGAAAGCAGACGACGCACGTGTTCGACAAATGGCAACGAAGAGTATTCATAATAGCTTGATTGATATATTCGAGCAGTCAAAACAGTCTTTTCATTTTCAATTAAATTTCCAAAATTTTAAAGAAAATCTTTCTTTTTTTTGCTTCAGCATTTACAAAACTACTTTTCGATTGGCACCTCTTACAGACAAAAGGAAGAAATGGTTGATTGATTGTTTCTTCCTGCAAAGTTTTCACTTGTTCCTGCAAAATTTGCATCTGTTCCCGCAAAGTGTGCACCTTTTCCTGCAAATTTTGCACTTGTTCCTGAAAATGTTCACCTGTTCCTGCAAAGTTTGCACATGTTCTTGCAAAGTATTTACCTGTTCCTCAAAACTTTCCACTGGTTCCTGCAATGTTTACGTTTATACATTTCTAGAGCGCCTTCTGGAAGTCTTTCAGTCTCGATTTGTCGGTTCCGCATTCCCGCGTCTTTCATCCTTAAGGAAAATGTCTATCATCAAAGCACTGGAGTTTTTGAACAAAAGTGACGTGTTATTAGCGTCTGGCTCCCCTCGTCGCCTGGAACTTTTCAGCAGAATGGTACGTAAATTGATAGATGGATTATTTGGGCTCAATGACTTTTTTTATCATAACTGCACTAAACTGTTGGTTGATTGAATGAAGGAGTAAATAAATGTCGGTACGGTATCCTTGCTGTTTCCTTTTCTGTTCAAGCCCGTTGATTGATGGATGAATCAGATTACGTTTTCTTTATTTTTTTGCCGCACAGCTCAGTTCTTTGGCTGGGTTTGTTTTTTCAGGAAGTTCCGTTCCTCTCACAATTGGCCATTCCCGAGTCAGTTGAGGATATGGATTACCGCAATTTCCCCGACCCTCGCTCCTATGTGCTGGCCAATATCAGGAATAAAGTTCAGTATGCACTTAAAAATTCAACCCTGCGTCAGTCACGCTGGAAATCTTCGGGGAAAGATTATGAGGTGTGTAATATGGATGCCGTTAAATGCGAAGGATTATGGATGAGGTTCTAGTGATTTTTGTAGATTGATTGATGGATTGGCTCGAATAATACGTTGGCATGTTTGTGACAGTCATATCCATTGATTGTTCTGTTGGTTGCAGGAGTCGTTTTCATTTCCGTTTGATGCGAAAAGGACGCCGGACATTGTCATAGCAGCAGATACAGTTGTCGTGTCCGGCTCGGACATTCTCGAAAAGCCCAAATCACCGGAGGACAATGCGAGAATGTTGAGACTGTGAGTATTCTGAGAATTCGAGTGATTGGTGGAAATTATAGTTCTATCGCTGGGTTGATTGATTGTGAGTGTCACCATTAGGATCTTCGCGGACCGATAGATTGATTGATTGATTGATTGATTGATTGATTGATTGATTGATTGATTGATTGATTGA
>LRSR01006523.1:0-28766 GCA_001579985.1 Hypsibius dujardini | reverse complement strand
TTCAACCCAGCTTTTTCGTTCTTCAACCCAGCTTTTTCGTTCCTTTTCACTTTTCAACCCAGCTTTTTCGTTCCTTTTCACTTTTCAACCTAGCTTTTTCGTTCTTCAACCCAGCTTTTTCGTTCCCTTTCATTCTTCAACCCAGCTTTTTCGTTCTTCAACTCAACTTTTCAATATCCCTCGATAATGCTCCATTATCCAAGCATGCTCATTATTCTCCAATCTCCCTATTTCCTGCCAGAAGATTCAGATTTCATTAATTTCAGCTGATAGACTGCATTTAACTAAAAAAATGAAGTCAACTACGTCTGACGTCTTACTATCCGCCTGCGTTGATTTGAAATTGTGGGATTCAAGTAGCAACAAATTGACGTCGTCACAAAAGATTCCGAGCATGTTAAACATCTCTCGTGTCTTTTTCACTCCGCGCCCTTTTTGCATCGCCGCCATCGGAAAATTGGACAGCCACTCATCCATCTCCATCATCGACCTCACCAAAAAGGGATTTATGGGTAGCCCAGCTGTTGACATTTTTGGACAAAATGTCCAGCCGATGTCTTCCACGTCAAGGAGCTCCCCGCTTGAAAAAGTGAAAAATCACATTTTCCAAGTCGCATCCGGCTCTCGGCTTCCCGTTGACAGCGTTGCTATTCAGTTCGGACGATGCCATGCTGTTTTCTGGAGATGCTAATGGCATAGTTAATTTTCAGCCGGTTGGGGTGGCGCGATCGGATGAATTTTGTCGACAAAACAGCAGGTCAGTGAATTTTCCTACCCTTCCGAGTGCTCGATGAATCGACCAATCAATCAAAGTGCTAAATTTACTAGACAAATGTAGTTAATCGGTCAATCAAATGATGACTTGAATGGTATTGTGAAACAATATATTTTAAGCGGTATAATTTGTCTGTAATGTCTGTATTTTTCATTGACCTCCGCTGATTCTCGGCTTTTACTGTGTGGAACCAATTTCGGACTTGTTCGCCGACATTTGCCAGCAATCAAACAATCCTTCAATCACCTGTCACTGTAACTGAAATAGTCTCGTATTACCGGTTTCAGAAAAGAATAAGGAAGAAAAAGACTTCCCCAGCGAGGTTGTGCTGTGAGCAGGTGCTTGATTGATTGAACGCTCACTATTTTCCTTTATTTTCCTTTATTTTCCTTGTAAACAATTTCGATTTTTAAAAATACATTCAAAACATGTATTTTTATATTTTTTCATGCCAAATTCAATTTGGAGTCGATGGGCATTAGCTCAATATTTGTCAGGGGGCGGAGTTTGTATTTTTCGAAAAAGACAAGAAATTCGAGCGTAGCTTTCCAGAGCTGGGCTACAGCTCCGTCCCCGGACACCTGAAAAATATTCGGCTGATGCGGATCGACTCCAAATTGAATTTGATGTGGGAAAGTGTTAAAACACATGTTTTAAGTGCATGTTTCGAAATCTAAATGTTTTTACAGTGAAAATCAAGAAAAATATTGAGCTTTCAATCAATCTAGCACCCGCTCACAGAACAAATTCGCTGGGGAAGTCTTTTTCTTTCTTATTCTATTCTGAAACCGGTAATATGAATTCCACGCGGAGACCCCAATGATAAATCATGATTAATAATAGCTATTTGCGAAAAAAAAATTCAAGTCTATCGGGAGGGAAAATCTCCATTACTGCGCGAGTAAAACGTGGAGGATGGAGGATGGAGGAAAAATAAAATATCAGACAAGCGAGGGACCGACAGGCAGATACAGACTCACTGGTGTATACAGTGATAGCCATTGATACACAGATAGACAAACAGACACAGTCTATCAGTCAAACAGATCCACAGAACACTGACAGACAGACAGACAGACAGACAGACAGACAGACAGACCGGCAGGCAGGCAGGCAGATAGACAGACAGACAGACAGACCTAGAGATCAACACATAAACAACCAGACAAGACATGAAGACATAAGGTTGATCAGTTTGGGTATTGGTCACCGGCGGCCCATTGGATTGTGGGACGGGCAGTTGCAAACAGTCAAACCGAGGCACTTTTCTGCATTAACCTTCTACTATCCGTGATGACCGTTCGTTCATCTACAGCACTAACTGAGCTTCCACAATTCAAAGAGCCGTCGGGGCGATCGACAGTCTTCCACCAAGATTGACCTGTCGATTGCGCCGATTGACCGTTGGTTACATTACCGGACCGATCACGTCGGAATTTCCGAAACTCAGATAGTCAGAACAGGACGATTGGTGATCCTATCTAGCAATAGGGAGGGAGTCTATCTGAGCTTCGGAAAAATCTGTCGGGGATAGGTCCGGTCCGGAGGGTTCAATCTTGATGATTCCGTTGCCGGACTCACGGCTCGCAATAAAGGCTGACCATTCACCTGCTGCACAGACCGTCTATTACCGGATTGATAATCTGACTGAGTATCTGTTTGCGTGTCTACCTGCTTGCCTCTCCGCCTGCCAATCTTTCTGCGTAAGTGTCAGTGTATCTGTCAGTGTGTGTATCTGTCGGTCCGTAGGACTCCCGTCTGGCGAACATTTTTCTCCATCCTCCACTCTCCATCCTCCACCCTCCAATGCCTTCACCCTCCATCCTCCACCCTCCATCCTCCACCCTCCATCCTCCACCCTCCATTCCTCCATTGCTCCATTCTTCCATTGCTCCAGACCACATCCTGCATCCTCAATCCTCCACGTTTCGGTACCACCCATAATTGAAGGGGTAGGCGAAAATGGTCGCAGGGATGGCGTAGGCGTGGCCGAATATTTCTGTCAGAGCGAGCGACACCTGCTGTTTGGCCTGTTGCAACTTTGTTTACATTTTTTCTCTCGCTCTGCTTGATTTGCGAATTCATGCAGCAGTTTTGTGCCTGTTTTTTCCCTGCACGTTTTTCCTGTTTACTTCAAATTTTCTTTTTCGGCAGCATGCAAAACGCCAGCGAATGTTTGGAGGAAGAGAAAATGGTTGTGGATCTGCCGCCGCTGCAACCGGATTCATCCAATGAACCTCAGCAAGAGACCTCCAATAATCCTTCTCCGGTATGTCCCATTCCGCTCCAACGTTCATTTTCCTTTCACCATTCAACTTTCGATTGCAGGAAAAGGATGCAAGGTCGGTTCGGTCATCACATCGAAAGCGGAAACTCGGAATCTCCGTGGAGACAGAACGCGTAAGTGTCCAGAGACGTTCTCGAGCGCACGCGGATAATTCTTCCCCCGTGAGGCTCTTGTACTAGCAGTCCCGAATTTGGTCCCATATATTCCCCGACACTTTGTAGTATTGCAAAATTACTCCTTACCGACGAATGCGGATTGAATGTCGCATGCGAGCGAGAATGCCCGGCAACACAACAATTCCATGGCCTCAGCTCTCTCTTATGTCTTTCAGTTTCTGAATCCATCCGCGAAGGATCCGAACGGTAATGCCAATGGAGGACACGCGGGCGATGTCGAGTCCCTATCGGATGTGCTGGTTCCGGATCTGCGCTTTGGCAGCAGTGTGAGTGGTCGAACGACAGCGGAGAATGGCGGAACGACGTCGCCGTCGAAAAAGACGATTCCCTCGAGAGTGGTGGCGTTGTTTGCGCGCCGGCGGGCCATCAGTTCGTGCTTGCTAACACGGCATGATCGGGGATGGTGGATGCCGTTTTTGACGCCAAAAGCGGAGGAGAGCAATTTGGATGCGGCTTTGCGGTTGTACAAAAGGGTATGTTGGACAAAAAAGGAAGTTCATTTGGTGGACTATGATTGATTGATTGATTGATGAAGTTCGTTTGGTGGACTATGATTGATTGATTGATTGAAGAAGTTCGTTTGGTGGACTATGATAGATTGATTGATTGATGAAGCTCATTTGGACTATGATATATTGATTGATTGATGAAGCTCATTTGGACTATGATATATTGATTGATTGATGAAGCTCATTTGGTGGACATCGATTGATTGATTGATGAAGCTCATCTGGTGGATCATGATATATTGATTGATTGATTGAGGTAACCGAGTGAGGGTGTTCTACGAGGTCCTGCCTCGATTGATTCCTGGGTTCTGTTCAACCTAAATTAAGAAGTACGAAGTGAAGATTCCATGGTGGACATTCGGACAATGAGAAATATATTGATTGATTGTATTGTCTGAGTGATCTCGTGTTCGGCTTTGTAACTCCTCTATGTACTGTACTGTATGCACAGGTACAGCCTAGGACACTGTTGACAATGATTGTACGAGTACAGAGTACCGGTATTAGTTTCCGTTGGATATTTTTCGAACATTTGCGCTGCTTTTTGTTGCAGGTTAGCGACGAAGATTCGCGGGAGCTTGAACTGAGGAAAATCAGGACGATGCACCTTCCGGAAGGACGCTCGAGCAGCATCTACATCTACAGTTGTGTGTTGGATGGACAACCGGTAGGGACAATCATTTTTAGATTGTCTGGCTTCTCCCAATTCAATTCCATGATCTTGCTTTTTTTGAAGAAATCCAAACTGGAACGGTGGTTCGACTCGAAACAGCTGGCACAGATGCTGTCAAAGCTTCAACTTTTGAACAGGGAACCCGTTGAGCTGCTTCGCGAGCCTGTTTTCTCCAGTAATTTATTACGTGAGATGTTTGCATTTATCTTCGGGATAATAAAGATAGCCTTGCCTCTTGTAGAAAGTACTTCTGAAATGGCCTTCCAAGAAATCTTCATGCCCAAAGTGACCCCGCCTACGGATGCGGACACGGCCAATGGCGCCAACTACAGCGCACTTACCGGCCCTAATGCCATTCATTTTGGCGCTCTGGTGCAGGCAGCTGGCTTTGATGATCATGGTAGGTGAAGAGCCTTTGCAGTCAAGGTTTCAATTTAATGCTCGCTTCCGGTTCGCATAATCTTTGTCCTTGGACGTCTCCTTTAAATATTTAATTAAATATTTAAATATTAAATTTCGATCTAAAACGATTGAACGAACTGAACGCTCCTGGCTGAGCATTTCTTAAACCGAATGTCTCAAGTCAAAACGATGAAACAAACCTAACACCCGAGCTGAACTCTTATAGAACCGATCTCAAGCCAAACAGTTTTGGATGAACCGAACAGTTCGAGTGTTGGGCGATTGAACGTACTGAACACCCCCAGGCTGAGCATGTTTCGAATCGAACATCCAAGTCTTTAATTAATTCAAGGTTATTTTGACACTATGGAGATAGCTGTAATTAATTAAATTTAATTAAAAATATCTAAAATTTGAATTGAAATGTGTTCCTGAACGGCGTGAAGTACGGGGGGGAAGATATTATCATATAGCGGGTCATTTCTGCTGTCGCATTCGTAGATCAGGCCGAAATCTATAAGGAGTTTTACACGGCGTCCTTTCCGAGCGACGTCATGAACTTCAACACCTTCAAGCACGTTGTGGAGTCCAACCTGCAAATGGGCATTTACAACAGCCACGAAGATTTGTACCGGTGAGCTGGAGCTGATACTAATACTATGTAATGGAGAACTTACTAAATTTGCTGTGTTGGTTAGGGCCTTTGGGGAGTTTTCTCGGGACACGGACAGCTTCCTCACGTACGATGCTTTCCTGGCGGGTTTGTGTGCGATGAATCCATCCACTCCGCACGGAGGCATTCCAGCTGAGCTGAGGTGCCGTTTCATGTTCCGCTATTACGACGCCAACAACGACCGCGTTCTGAACCCGCAAGAATTCAAGCGTCTCCTCCGAGATCTGCGGAGTGCTCGTGGTTTACCGGTGGACGAAGCGGCCATCGAGACGGAAGCTCAAGGAGCCTTTGCGATTTTTGATATTCAAGGTGACACCAGCTCAGACATTCCCCTGGACAACTTCCTCAATGCTGTCGGCCATCTCCGATTCCGAGGGACGTCTTCCCTACTGAGAGTGCAGTCTTCTGTGAGAACCAAAAAGGTGGAAGATGATCGCGGTGCGGTTGTTACGCCGGCTAGAAAACGACCTGCGACTGGTCGCTTATTCCCACTTAATGCTGCTGTCTCCGGTAATTTTGCATTCCGCTGTCGATCTTTGCCTTGAATTCTGATGTGACTGCAAGAGGAACTAGTTTGTCTGTTCATCTTACAGTTAGAAGTTACTCATTTTTTAACAGTATCCTCGACGGATCTGAGTTCCTCTCCGAAAACCACCACTCGGAAGTCCGACGGCGAGGAGGTCGAATCCTACGAATTGGCCATGCATTCCGTGAAAGTGCGCCGTTCTGGGATACTTGCAGATGTCCAGACCCTATGGTACGATATCACCGCCTTAAATCCAAACATGCCTGAGTATGTATACGCCATGCTTTGTTTCTAATAGGGATATGGATGGATCTACTTCGGTATGTTGAACACGGTCTAGTGGTGACAGCCTCAATGATCTCAGCTGCAGATCTCATCTTTACGCAGCTGCATCTTATTTCATAGGCTGGATCAAACACCGGGGAGCAACAGTTCAAGCTCAACCTCTGCCGCATGAACTCGATTGTCTCT
Source organism: Hypsibius dujardini (assembly GCA_001579985.1). NCBI lineage: Eukaryota > Metazoa > Tardigrada > Eutardigrada > Parachela > Hypsibiidae > Hypsibius > Hypsibius dujardini. The sequence goes on along the minus strand of LRSR01006523.1, from coordinate 22,274 downwards.
TTCAACATGCGCAACAGCGGGAATGAAATGCTCGGCGGTCTGCGGTTCTTTGAGAAGGAGATTACCGCCGAGGATGTGGCGCAAAATAAAGGTTTGAAATCCGTCAAACCAGCTTTTGACTGGGGCCCCACGTCGTTGGACAAGTTTGCCGAATGCCTTTTGGAAGTCTGCAAGGCATTGAAACCAATCGTGCAGAAGGAACCTCGGCTGCTTCGACTGAAAGCTCCAGTTTACGTGCTGGGTGAGTTCGAAGAAACTTTTACTGCCCCGCAAGTTACTTAAACATTTTTTTCTCCGTTTGAATTTCATTCACTGTATAATAATTGTTTTAGGTGATATCCACGGAAATTACTGTGATTTGTTGTGCTTCGAGAAAGTGCTCTGGCGAATGGGCCCAGTATTGACTCCGGCATCGTTCCTCTTCCTTGGTGATTATGTGGACCGTGGCGCTCACGGCGTGGAGGTGGTTGCATATCTCTTCGCGCAGAAATTTTTGGCGCCAGACAGGATGTTGCTGCTACGTGGCAATCATGAACTCCGGAACGTCCAAAAGAACTTTACCTTTTACGAGTAAGAAAAACATTGAAAGTTTAACTCTTTTGTACGCTTAATTAATTGTCAGAGAGATTACTTGCAATTAAGAGATATGCACGAACATTCAGCCAACAACGGACAGACAGACAGACAAACTGACTGACACATAAACACACTGACTGACATACTGACTGACATACTGACTCACACACTGACTGACACACTGACTGACACACTGACTGACATACTGACTGACACACTGACTGACACACTGACTGACACACTGACTGACAGACAGACAAACTGACTGACACATAGACACATAGATACACAGACAGACAGACTGACAGATAGATAGACAGATACGCAGGCAGACAGGTATGCAAACGGAACGGCTGACTGACTGGCAGACAGTCGACAGCACGCAGGTATTTGTCGGCAGCTGCAAAATACCGGTAGGTCTGAACGCAGTTATTAGAGCATTGAACAAGCTGCAAAATAGTTGCGATCGTTGGGACTAGCACTTGAAATTTGTGTTTATTTCTAGGGAATGTCGGAGGAAGTTCGGTGAATCAACCGGAGAGCGTGTTTGGTCTGCCATCAACGACATCTTCGATTACCTGCCCATCGCAGCCGTCATTGATGACGAGGTTAGGTCATCGGCATTTCATCTTCCTGTTTTCAAAGTTCAACTTCTCATCCTGTCGTAGATCTTCTGCGTTCATGGTGGAGTGCCGCACTACAAACTCCTGAACGGCACTATTGAGACAATCAATAAGATTCCTAAACCGCTCAAGTCTGAAGCCGAAAGTCCTCTTGCATGGGAACTCATGTGGAACGACCCCGTCGGGTGAGACTTTTATCTACCATTTGGACGCGGCTTCCTTTTTTTCACGTACTGTATATTTGTTGTTTCACAGAACGGACCGGATCACGCCGGACCTCGACAGACTCCTCCAGGCCGACCAGGGATTCACGCCGAATAATCGGCGAGGAACGGGGCACTTTTTCTCGTCTGTCGCTTTGGACCTTTTCCTCAAGGCCAATGGCCTCTCACATGTGATTCGTGCTCATGAAATGAAGCAAGCTGGTTTTCAGGTCAGCTATCCACATGCAGTCACTACGCGGCACGGACAAGCACACGAGCTAAGATTATTCATACAATCTATTCCCTATCATTTTATTTCAGATTCAACAGGATGGCCGACTTCTTACTGTGTTCTCTTCTTCCGGATACTGCAACAACACGAACGAAGCCGCCTGCATCCTCGTGGACCGTCGGCGCCTCCGTACAATCCGCCTCGATACTTCTTAAAATTCCAGTACCGGTCCGTTCCCTTCTTTATTTTAGATTTTTTGTCGGATGCTGGTTCAGATCTGCATCACGTGATTGTTTTTATTCATGGAATAAACGGATTTCTTATTTTTTAAGTGACACTTGATTTTAAAACAGCTTGCAGGTTAATCGGTGAAATAAATTCATCCATTTTATGCTGCGATTAATTTCGCCAGCGCGCATGAAATATTCCGTCAGAGTTCGGCCGGCCGCCGGTGTCGTCGTCTTCGGTCTTTGGCTTGCCCGCCAGAATGTCCATTAGGGGAAGCAATTCGTCAAGTCAAGGAGACCTGAGTTGTGTACTAGTACGTCGATCTCTTGAAAGAGTAGCTGGCGGTTTTCACTCTGGAACCGCTTAAAATGTCATCGAATAATTTAGAACTAAATGTTTCGAAATACTTCTGCAATCCCCGGGGGGGGGGAGGGAAGATTTAAAACGAACTCGTAAATCAGGGCATACGAACTGAAACGAAGAGAAACGAACAAAATGTAAAAGAACTGAAGCGAAGAGAAACCAACAAAAGGAACTGAAGCGAAGAGAAACGAACAAAAGGAACTGAAACGAAGAGAAACGAACAAAAGGAACAGAAATGAAGAGAAACGAACAAAAGGAACAAAAGCGAAGAGAAACGAACAAAAGGAACTGAAGAGACCCGAGCGTGCGGGGAATGCAATTTCATACGCAGTTGTGATCAGCGAGAACGGTTCATTCAGAAGATTCTATCGCAGCCGATCTCCATTGTTATTGTTGCATGACGGAAATATGTTATGAAAGCTAAATTAGTATGTTGGTCACAAAATTAAATCTTCTCGCACGGTCTCACCTCTCCTCACCTGGTCCGGTCTCTTACCGGTAATGTGTTTACGATGCCCAAAGATGACTATGATTAATTTTTTTGCAAGCCAACATACATCACACGATCCCTCGTCCATCCACGTGGTCCATCTCGTTTTTGGAACGCCAACAGTGCTTGGAGTTGGAGCATTTTACATATTGTTCGAGGCTAGATTCACCAGCCAGTGTAACTGGATTTGTGGAAATGGAAATGGTGAAGTGAGGAAACTCAGGTACCTTTTACTAGGCTACCTTCGATACGTGTAAAATGTGTTCCGCAGTAAGGAATATGTGTTGCGCAGTTCACGCACCAAGTGGCTCCGCCACTAGGCGGCGTTATTTAACCAACCGACTCCTCACTGAGTTCGGAAACGGAACACACGTAAATCAAATTCAAATCGAACAGAGACAGTCACTTAACACACGTTGGGGAGAATGACGACCACAGTCCACAGATGGGATTATCGCTTCATCTAATGCTCTTACAATCAACGACAAAATTGAGTACACAGGAGGGTCCGGGGTATGGGCAAAAGGGGCGGAGCAGGAGGTAGTTAGGTGATTGATTGTTTGATTGTCCCCTGCCCCGCTCCTTTTGCCCATTCCCCGGACCCTCCAGTGTACTCAATCTTGTCGTTGACTGTACAGTTCGTCGAAGTCCAGCATGCCGTTCGTTCTGATTGCAGCTTGAACTCTATTTGGTAATCTTTCATGTCATCCTCGGTTAGCTTCAGGTACTTTTTCCCATAACATCAGATAAGAACATAAGTCTACGAAATCGTCGTCCCGGTAACGTGAGACATTTATGCTCTCACTACCTCAATCGCTCTGACTGCGGACAACTTCAGATCTTTTTGAAATGCAACTTGCTGGAAACATTTGTTGATCGGCCTTCTCGCTTTAATTGCAATTAAAGCTAAATGTTCAGGACGTGGAATCAGGTTAGCAAATAGACATAACAATAGGCAGACCAAGAAAACGACGTTTCCGTTGGTCACGCCCTGATTTGAATTTGTCCGTTGCAGAATCGTTCGCCGGAATCCATCGCGATCCAAAAGTCTGGCCTGCCCTTTGTGATTATATTCGGTACCAGGCAAACGCTATGGGTTGAATCGCTACATGGGTTGAATCGGTCGGGTGGCGGAGGGTGCCACAAGTGTAAATTGAATGAGTGTCGTTTACAATTTACACTTGTGGCGCCCTCTGCCACCCAACCGATTCAACCCATGTAGCGATTCAACCCATAGCGTTTCCCTGTTATTAATTACCATCACAATTAATATTGCGTGGAAGCGAAAGGTTCTTGGAGAGCAGGAGTTGTTGACCCATTCTGCTTGGCGCTGTCGTATTAGGTGGTCCGTCATCAGGGAAGGCGGAGGTATGTCGCATGATCGCACAACGACTGGGTTACACGCACTTGTCCATGGCAGACTTGCTGAGGAAGGACGCGGAAGTGGTTGACTCGGCCCGTGCAAAGAGGTGTAAGATGAACACCGAGGCAGGCATGCTATGCGATTCCGTAAGTGAGATCTCCAAAGGCGAGCGTGCGCATTGTGCGTACGTATTGTGCGTGCGTATTGTGCGTGCGTATTTGCGTGCGTATTGTGCGTGCGCCTTATGCGTGCACATTGCGCGTGCGTATTGTGCGTGCACAGTGTGCGTGCGCATTGTGCGTACGTATTGTGCGTGCGTATTGTGCGTGCTCCTGTCCTCTGAAAAAGGTCCTTCACGCAAGGAATTAGGCCAAATTTAGTGAAGATATAGCCAATGCACCTGCAGCTTGAATAATGGTCGATACTTTTGACGTTTCCTTCCTGTGGAATAATCAGAAAGGCTGCCAAGTTTTTTATTTTTCTGCAATAATTTCCCTGATTGTTTCAGTGAATAGGAAGATGTCATTTTAACAATATTGCTCTTTGTTGCTCTGCAAAGTTAAGCAAAGAAGAGACAAACTGATTTATTGATTGATGTTTTTTAAGTCTGATGTTTTTTTATTTCAATTGTATAAGGGTTTTATGGCTTTGCTTTTTTTATTTGTTAATTGATTAGACGTGTGATACGCCCGTGGTCATTTTGAAACTAATGCGGGCAAATTCGGGCTAGGTGGGACTGAAAAAGGTTGATTATATGTGCAAATCTCTTCAACATGTAAAAAGCCTAAAAATGGAGGCTCTCCTGGAGCTGTAATAACGCCACTCAGACCATTTCGATTAGTTCTCCCCGGGTAAGTATCAGATTACTTTCAAACTCAATTTCAGCAAATTTAAACTATTTCCTAATTTTAAAGTTGAAAAATAAGTGGAAACTCTGGTTTGCTGTTTTAAAGAAACTGTCCGCACTTTGCTGGCAGACCCTCTGTATCTACTGCTTACAGTGTGTCTACTGCATACAGTGTGTATACTGCATACAGTGTGTCTACTGCATACAGTGTGTCTACTGCATACAGTGCATCTACTGCATACAGTGTGTCTACTGCATACAGTGTGTCTACTGCATACAGTGTATCTACTGCATACAGTTTGTATACTGCATACAGTGTGTATAGTGCATACAGTGTGTCTACTGCATACAGTGTATCTACTGCATGCAGTGTGTGAGTGAGTGTGTATTGTGTATCTACTGGAACTTGACCACACAGCAGGAAATTGGTGAAGATGGAAGCTGTTTGACCATAACGTGTGTTTAGATCGACGCGCACGAAATTCTACGGGAAAATATTTTCAGCAACCTCGATCGAAAGAAACCCTTCATAATTCACGGTTACCCGAGAGATCCGGAGCAAAGAACAGCATGGGAATCTGATGTAAGGACATTTTATTAGCCCTACAGTCAAGGACAAGATTGAGTACACTGGAGGGTCCGGGGTATGGGCAAAAGGGGCGGAGCAGGGGGTGGTCAGGTGATTGATTGTTTGATTGTTGGAAAACCTACCATGTCCCGCCCCTTTTGCCCATTCCCCGGACCCTCCAGTGTACCCAATCTTGTCGTTGACTGTGGGAGTACGATAGATGGCGATGAACGTTCCTGAAAACAGTTGGTTGCCGTTGAGAAAGCCGTTCTCGAGGTTATTTTTGCTGTTTTCAGTTTGGCAAAGCAACATTGGTTATTGTCCTGGAGTGTTCAGACAGTGTGATGGCCGACCGCACCGCCATTCGCAGCAAACTCGGTACTCGAGCGGAAGATAAACCGGAGGTGGTGCATAAACGCATCCAGTACTACGTCAAGTACACCCAGCCGATGCTGAGAGACCTGCAGATGCAACAGTTCATAATGCGAGTAAGCCAATGACCCGCAAACACGGAGTCTGGTAGGCAATCGCCATTCTAATATATCGTTTCCTCTGCTTCCACAGGTCGACGGAAACCGGGACATTGAGCAGGTACCGATCTTTTGTTGCTTTTGGTTTCATTGTAAATTTTTAACACTCTTTCTGTTTTGTTTTCTAATATGCAGGTCTACGAAAGCGTCCTCAAACTTTTACAAACGTATATTAAGTGACTCGCTCTGGACAGACATCCTACAGTACTCTACTGTCTCGATCATTTGGTGCTGCTTTTTAGACCCACCCGTACATTATGACTGCAGTGAAACACAGTATGTGCAGTCATAATGTACGGGTGGGTCTAAAAAGCAGCACCAAATGATCGAGACAGTACAGTATACTGTAGTACGATTGCACGGTACTGTATTTCCTCGATAGATAACGACAGGGCATGAGCTGTGTGCCGTAAAATTGGCCCCTCCCCTACTCGTTAGCGTGTGCCCTTCCTTAACTCACATGCCATGCAGTCAGTCGTATACATAAACTTCACGTATACAACGAGCACCATTACGTCATTTGACCCGTGCACTGTCGCTATCTATCGAGGAAATAGAGTAATATGAGCTTGCGTTTTGTCTGCAATTTAGCGGCATGCATGTTTAATGTCTCTTGATCAATCAATCAATAGTGTGTCAATACTTGTTATCAAGCACAGCAAAGACAGTTGCGAAATACTAGTGCAAATGTGGCAGCAGTTCTGTCTGGGCCGAGTTCGAGCCACCTGATATTGCTGGCGCTGTGGCTCGAACTCGGTTCGGACAAAATTGCTGCCACATGTGTATGCGTTCTCCGTAAAATTGTAGTCTTCACTGTAGCCTTCTGTGTCTTCTGTGTCGTTTGTGTCGTCTGTGTCTTCTGTGTCTTCTGTGTCTTCTGTGTCGTCTGTGTCTTCTGTGTCTTCTGTGTCTCCTGTGTCTGCCAGCCGACCAATGCATTTTATAGTTTTTTGTTTCGTGCGAACTCCATCTTTCACTCTCTCAAATTTCGGACATTAAAATCCTTGATCCTACATATTTATTTCACACTATTATTGGACACGCCCGACTGAAAATCAAACCGGAAGTAATCCGTAAAGGGTTTTGAAGGAATTCAATCTGAAATCTGTCAGAACCATTTTCCCGTCATGGCGCAAAACGGTGAGCCGTCCGGTAGCTCTGCGGAAACCTTGGAAATAACCTCTGACAGTCCATTCCCCTCCATGCTGCTCCTGAAAAAGAATCCCCCGGTTAAGGATGCAGCAGCGTGCAGTGCGGAGATGGCTAGATTCCGGCAGAACGGTGCGTTCGTGTTGTGTTGAGTTTTGTGTTGAGTTTTTTTGTTAATCAATCAATCAATCAATCAGTGGTGAGTTTTCTGTTAATCAATCAATCAATCACTGCTGGTTTCTCCTGTGTTTTTGTACTGAGTAGGCTCCTCTGTCCTGCAACGCATTAAGGATTTCATCCCGGAAATGAAGGAATCTCAAACGGCCCTGCAGCAGAAAGTGTTGGCTTGTAATGATCCAGAAGAGCTTGATATTGAACATGTGGAAGAGGGAAGCACGGCCGTGGAATTTGTAAGTTATCTACTTTTACTGCACTGCACTGTTCAATGGAATATAATGATTTCAGCGATTGATTGATTCGATGGATTTATTTAGCGCGTTGTTTTCTGGTCATTGATTGACAACTTCCAATGTCCTCAGGTGTTTGCTTGGCTTGCAGTCGCTTGCTATTCCGTTGGCCGTTTTTCACACTCGAACATCAACTGACTTGTCCCGATTTCGGCATTGCAGAATCTTGCGTTATTCGAACAAGGGGACAGCGACACTGATGATTCCTCGTCAGATTCCAGTGATTCCGATTCCAGCCTTGGCCATGGGAGCTTGCGGACCGGAAGCACTGCCCAAACCAAGCCGAAAATCTCACTTTGCGAGGATGAAGACCAAGCGAGTCAGCCAGTCGAACCGCCGTCAATCTGATAGTGTGATACGAATTACGAATAACGAACGAGCGCATTTTCTCCTCCTTCTCGCATTTGCCCTAATCGTAATCGAAGCTGGTGCATTCTGACCGCGGAAGCGAACTGTTCAGCCGGTTATGTTTTTCTCTCCTGGATAAACTGCAAAACACACAAGAGAAAAGTCAAAAGCATTCGATCGCATCATCTCCCCGCGCTCTACCGTGAGAATAGGCGTAAGAACCCACACACACATTCCCCTGTCAGCGAGCAAGTCTAAACATGCGCTCAGTCCTCACGGGAGTCAGGACGAAACTTCGCACTTCCCCCCGTCAAGACTGGTGTGCACACGTCAGCCTTTCAATGCAATACGTCTGGCCCATGTGATTATGCTAATTGCGGATTAACGCATGAAACTAAAAAGGACAAAACAAAACACCCCAAAATCAAAAAAAAAATGTCCGCCTTCAGTCCCGCAGTGATCAAGACCACCACGAAGTTCGTTCAGACATCAACGTTCAGACATCAACTTCCAGACCGAATCCGTAGCGATGACCGCCGGCCGACAGATTCTGTCCGTTGATCAACGAGGACAGCGTCAGCTTGATGCCCTTGCGGAGTTCCTGGGTGTAGCTGAGACCGACTTGTCCGACAGTGTCAACCTTGGCCTTGACGAGAGGAAAGTGGAAAGACGGTTAAAACAGAGTGAACAATGAAATACTAAAGACAGATGTGAATGGGCTGGACTGTTTTTACAAAAGAAAATTATCGCGGTTAGATGCCTCGCACTGACCTTGACGGACGCTGTGTTGTCCAGATCGTACTTCGCTCCGATACCGAGGAGGGTGTTGCCGCCGGTGGTGGAGAAGTTGGATTGAAAGCCCACTTCCAGGTTCTGGTCGACACGGTTGTACACACCCATCTCAAAGTCGCGGAAGTGAGTGGTGCCGGCGTGCAGAGTGTAACGGCTCGCGCCCAGACCGAGAGCCAGATTGTATCTAAAGGAAAAGTACAAACAATCAATCGATCAATTAATCCGCGAATTAACCAGCAAGCCAAACAACTGTCATCTCATCCCGGCACGCCACAGTCCACAGGCGCTGGGTTATAAGGAAGAGACGTTTAAAATGCCAGGAAATCCCAGCGAGAAACGGTAGCAAAAACTAAACTTCTAATCGACCGTATCAGTTTTTTAATCTACTAAGAATGCTTTATCCGCAATTTTTAGTTACCAGCAAGTCTAATTAGCAACTAAAATTTCACTCCTTCCAGTCTAGTTTTAGTGAAAATCATTTATATAGCATATTATAGTGTATTAAAAGTAAAGGTTTCCCACTGAAATTAGCTTATCATTTATCTCCGAGACCAAAAAACTGAACTCGCCGAATTAGTAATTGAACGTTTGTTAAGTTTAATTTTGCCACCACGAAGCGACAGCTTATAAGACATGCAATTCAGGCAGTGGAGTTATTGGAATCAGCTAAGGCTCAGAGCGTAAGTCAACTAGAGCGCGAATGGGAATGAAATGATGGAGCTACGAGACTAACCTTGTGATGGCGGACTTGGCGCTGTCGAAGACAATGTTGCCGCCAAAGCGCACACCGTTATATGAAGACACAGCCGAAGAACGCACGATCGGTCCGGCAAAGTCCAGATCGACATCGGTGGTCAAGTGAAGGAAGGGTCGGCGGTAGGCAAACTTCAGGCCGGCATTGCGTTTGCCGGTCTGTGCAGAGAGACTGGCCAGAAACGTCACCTTGGCGCCGGCCAAAAATTTGTCCTCCACCGAGGCTTCGAGCGTGACATTGTTGTCGGTGCTCCATTTCTCCACCAGAGTCAGACCATAGTCGCGCTGAACATACTTGTGCTCCAGGGAGCCGAAGGCACGCGGAGCATCTCCACCGATGTCCTGCTGGCCGATACCGCGGATCTCCACTCCGTTGGCGGTCACGGTTCTCACATCGATCTTTCCGAAACCTTGAAATACCAGAGAAAAGGCAGCCGTATAAAGCAAAAGTGGGAGGAGACGGGCTAACAATACTAATCCCGCATCGCACCTCTCCCCTTTTGATCCCCAGTCCCCACAAATCCTTTCAAATAAACACAATCAAATAAAAAAATCTAGCAGCTGATCACCCCTCGACAGAACGCCGCACACAGAATACTGAACATCGATATACCGAAAACGGAATTTAAAGCTCGATCAATTCCGACAGTGCAAAAATGGCTCAATCCAAGTTCTGCCAGTCATGAATCAAGGGCGCTCGCCCCTCTACAACGGACCGGCATTTCCATCGGTTCTAAATATTCATAAATATTCTAAAATATAATAATAACAAATCCATTTCGGTACATTTATATCGACAAATTCCAGAAAAATCTCACAAGCATACAAATAAGTTGTTTCGCCCAAGCACTTGCCGTTCAAAACGGATTACCGTTTACGATCACTTACCGATATGGTAGTTCTTGGTGAAAAGATCTTTGACGCTCTTATTCAAATCGGCGAACGCGGGCGGGATCTCGCCGATCGGGCGAACGGGACGAGGATCCTGCACGATGTAGGAAGTGGAAAACGGCTTCGAAGACATCTGCAATGGCAAGACAAACAGGGAGATATTAATTCCATCCGGGTATTCCCGGCTAGAAATTGGGCAGACGCCGGATGAAATTTGGCTTCACCTACCGTTTAGCTGCGGCGAAGGAGCGGCGAGACCGGAGAGCCTGTGAAATGTCATCATTTATTACTAAATTCCTCACGAATTTCCCCTTACCATCTCATTCCCCAAAGTTCCAAACTATTCAACTGCGAATTGGGGAACAACAAAATGCCCGACAACATAGAGATGTTCAACGAACAGTCGACGTACCTGAGCAAAGTAATCAGATTTGAAAGAGAAATAAATTGCGGATCGGAAGCTGCGCGGAGAACGGTGACGGTAAAATCGCAAGAATTTTTTTAAGAACCACCCTTTTCTCTCTTCTCTTTGGCCATGAAATTTTGCCTGCGATTTTCTCAGCACACTTCAACCACCCAGCTCGAGACTGCATCGCATCGCGCCCTCCACGCCCTGCTATGGTCGTTTTGACAGCCGCCTGCGATTGGTCCGTCTGTCGCGCGTCATATTTGATTGGATGGGTGGCTAACCCCATGGTAAGCCGGCTGTAACACTTTACACACGTCCGTCCATTCGTTATCGCCACAACCCGGGAGAACTGGGAAGTTTCTGGTGTGGTGTGTCCTTGCTCTTGCGAACCAATGATCCTGTCATTGAAGGCGAATTTATGTGGTCGCGTCAACTATCGTAATCAGTGATGGAGATGGTGACGTAGATGACGGATCAGCTTCTCCCGCGGTTCAGTTCGGTGGCTGCGTGGTAAAGTTTCGAAGAGTATTGTATTTTCGCGTTAGACAGGGACAGCGTACGAGCTCTGGAACGTTTAATCGGCCACGCGGCGCTTGTGCTGTGTGTACGGTGCACACAGCCGTGCACACGTTTCACTCCAGTACGACTGTCCCTGTCTAACGCGAAAATGTATTATTGTACAGTAGTGCCGCGATTATTACGGTCGGTTAAGCCCCGCCTCCGTCAGTCATGAGTTGACACCCAGCCAAGACATAGGCTGAGTGCGCTGCCCGTTTCCAAAAACGACCGTTACAATCGCGGCACTACAGTATTGTTCATGGTGAAATATTGACCTTTTTGACGAATCTGCTGATTCCTACCGCCCTACTGTTTCAACGGGGACTAACTGAACTTTAAAGGATCTTGTCGTCACAGCCGGAGGGTTATTTTTGCTGCCGTAACTTTGGACAAAGGTCGAAGAGGTCAGGTCTCCGGTGAGGCAGTACCGCGATGAAGCTCTCTATGAAACGTAGATCGTCACGCAAATGTATTCTGAGGACCACATAAAACTGCAATCCCTTCGCGACAGTAATTTGATTGGGGATGGAAATACTGTAAGCTCAATGCTCTACACACATGGCCACAATACTGGGTGTTTGGCTCAAACTCGGGCCACCCAATTTTGCTTGCACCCATCTGAAGAAAGGTTCGAACTCTGCCACCCAGCAATCTGGCCACGTGTGTAGTTATGCAGCACTGGTGTTATTGTTTACCACGCAAGCCGCAAGTGACCGGCGGGAGTCAGTCAGAAAACAGAAAACTATGCTCTTTCGTCGGTCGCTCTATAATTAAACGAATGAAGAAAAGCCAAGGTTGTCAAAGCTCCCCGGCAACTCCAATCTATCCTGCAACGTCAACGCAGGACGTCAAGGTTTCACCTTAAACCCTGCCTAGAGAGCGGGGACCGGTCCGTGCCTCAAGTGTGACTTCCAAAGTTAAATTCTACTACCGTTCTTCCTAGTGTAGAACGGCATAACGGACTAAGTATGATTTAGTAATTTCTTAATCGCACGTATAGTTGATGTATCATGTATTTAATGCAAGGTAACGAATTTTATGCCTCTCTGGCTTTCCAAAGGTATTGTATGGGACTCTGTCACATGTGGACCTATGACGAGCGCCAACAAAAGCTAATTTAACACAGGCATTATGAATGCTAGAGTAAGCGACAGAATTTAATCTAACGGAGAGTCCCGCAAATGGACAAAAGTGGCGGGACAGGAGTAAATACTTGAACAATCAACCAATCAATCAGCGGAGCTCGGGAGCAATCGGAGCGGAATTGATCGATTGATTGATTGGTTGATTGTTCAATTATAACCCTTGCTGCGCTCCTTTCCGGGACCTTCCATTAGACTGAATTCTGTCGCTTACTTTAAAGCAAATTGCCTTGTTATTTGTTTATTCGTCAGCTTGTGTGTAGATGTACCGCCCATTCTACGCGAAAGAGAGACTTCACAATCACAACAGCCAAAGAAAGGTGAACACCGAGCAATGAATAAACCGGCAGATAAACTAACGAACAGGTCTGACACAGTCTTGCAAAGAAAAGTTCAGCTGTCTAGGTAAAATAGTCAAGCAAAAATAAAAATAAAAACATAATCCAGATTCGCATCATTTTCACTGAGAAGCATTTCAAGCACTGAAAAGACCTAACAAGTCTTCACAAAAGACCAGCCGAACCGTGGCGTGAAACTTCAACCAAAAGGCCAAAAAGTATGTACAATTAATATAAAACTCGTAATAAAATAACAACATAACAAAATACTGGAAAAACCGGTGACAACAAAAGAGGTAAAGCCAGTGCACATGCACACAAGCGCACATACGAACATGCGCTTATGCGCACATGCACACATGCGCACATGCGGTTATGCGCACATGACACATGCGCACATGCAAACATGCGCACAAGCGCACATACGCACATGCGGTTACGCGCACATGCAAACATGCGCACAAGCGCACATACGCACATGCGGTTACGCGCACATGCGGTTATGCTGAAGTAGGAGGCAGCACACTGCTGGGTTGATCACTTTTCGGGGATGGCGGCTTCCTAAGAGTGGAGAATCTTACCAACTCCTCTTTTAATCCCTGACCATAATCGTCCAGCTCCACGCCTCCACCACCCGCCATGAAGGCATTGAGATTGCGCGCTGTAAACCGCAGCGTCAGTTCGCGCAGCTGCCAGGCCGAGTGCATGTCCGCCAGGACAAGCAATCGTGCCGCATTCTCCATATTGATTGTATTGATGAGGTAGAGCTGACAAGCATGAAACAGTCCATCGACGGCGTACTTTCCCGAAGCCCTTAAGACCTTCTCCACGATGGGCCCGAGATTGTCAATGCCCGTCAGACAGCCACCGTACATGAACCGCAGGACGGCGTCCATCGTCTCGCCGTCAATGTCGGAGATCTTGCAGCAGCGCTTGCTGTTCTCCTTGGTCTTATGAGTCAGCATGGACCGGAACACCTCCGAGCGGGCAGCTAACACCGACCGGTGGGCTAGCAGCTGGCGTCCGTCGCTGGTCATTATGGTGAAATCGGTGAAATCACCTTTGAGGTACATCTTGAGGTAGTGTTCGCTCATAGAGGCTCGCTCCAGGGCCAACTGGCCTTCGGCCTCGCGAGCCAAGCGGACCCTGTAGAATACCTCCCATATAACTGGAGGGAAGGCATAAGAGATGTTGACTCCAGTCATGCAAGATGTCTCGACGAAGTTTATGCCGTAACTGTCTGCAACACCAATTTTTTATTAATATCACACCGAAGCAAAGCAAAACCTTGTAAAAATACAGGAAGGAGGCAGAAAGGCAGACAGACCAGACAGACACACAGACACACAGACAGACACACAGACAAACAGACACACAGACAAACAGACAGACAGACAGACAGACAGACAGACATACATACATACATACAGACAGACAGACAAACAGACAGACAGACAGTGCAGATAGTTTCTATTGAGGCAACCATCAACTTACCTGCAAAAGCTTTTGCTTCCGTACAGGACACGGCTCTCTGACTAGATAAATCCGACTTATTGCCTACCAGGACAGTGGCAACCTCTTGCAGCCCCGCAATGTCCCTCAACCACTGCGCAATAGTGTCAAAGGATTCTCGTTTGCAGATGTCATAGACCAGCAATACCCCGCTCGGATACTTTTCAGCATCCCGTTCAGCCTTGTTGTAGAACCCACCTCCGTACCACCTGTACATGCACATCCATTTGGATACATATTAGTTAGTGTAGTAGTAACTAGTAATACCACAGTACATAATATTCACTGTGTTCATACAGCTCAATAAAGTATAACACCCCTACGGAAGGTACGGACCAGCCAATAAAACACAATAAAACACCGTTCCATCAATCAATCACCGTTCCACGTACACTAGACTGCTGGAACGAGTAGGCTGTACCATATAGGCTTCACACTTACACTTGAATTCGGTTGCACGCAACTCCTTTCCCCGAAATACCCCATAGTTCTGCCTGCACCGTAATAAAGAGCAAATTAATAGGGTAGCAAGAACTTCGCGCTCAATTACTTTAAACAGGCTACTAATTATTATTATTATTATTACCGTAACGGGTTGCCCATCGATGAGAGCTTGCGACTGCTGAAAGTCTCCGCACATGGAAGTGTCAGAGCTCTTTATGTACGGATCGAAATCATTCCTTATGAGGCGCGCAATGAGACTGCTCTTTCCCACTCCCGACTCGCCAATCACCAAAGCTAAAACGCGGGGGACAAATACTAAGGTTAGTGGCAAGTTCGAATCAGACACGCCAACGTTGCTCCACAGAGTCCCGCTTTATTACAGTACGAGTATATATATACCCGAGTATATATATAAATATATATAAATATATACATATTGCAGTACCTCTTGTGAAACAAGTCTGTCTGTACGTATTCATCCCCGGAAATGCCATGCTGCTGGACGTGTTGAGATTAAATAGCTGATAAAAGGAACTGTAAACCTGGACTCCTGGTGGTGGGAAGCAGGTAGAAAGGTACGACGCTTCAAATCATGACGAACTCCGTAAAAGATGAACTCGTACCAGCGCTTAATCGATGTCATGAAAGATTGGTGCATAACTGCGTCGGCGCCATGGCAATTTGTCATTCATTTGCCCCACTCATATAAACCGACGACGCGACACTAAAGAATGCACACATTCCCCCCACGTTCGCTTTCACTCAGGGCAACCACGCGGCCTCAAGCGAATTCAGTGACGTCACGCTCCCACCGCCCAGATTGAAAGTGACCAGTGACTAAATTAGCATCAGCTCGGGCTAACACACTCTCTGGACGAAGGAACAGTCTTAATGCTGCGCATGTTTTGCAATGGCATAAACGCTGCGCACGATAGCCCGCGATAGGGCAAACAGGGCGAAATCGTGACGTAAATCAATCAAATTAGCCACAAGGTTTCTGTTTCGTTTTTCATTATAAAAAAAAACTGAATTTTCGCAACGAGAGGAAAGTGTGCGAACGCAGCATTTATCCCATTACCGAACTTGCGCAGCATTAGGAATGTTCCCTCATACGCAATAACAGATGCCTTGGACTTGACCGTGACAATCTGTGGTTGGTGGACCGTGACATCTGTGCTTGGTGGACCGTAACAATCTGTGCTTGGTGGACCACGTCCCCTTATTTTACGCGTTTCGATATTGAACCAGATCAACCGCTAGATCAAGTCAATTTTCCGGTTTTAAAACATGCTCGAATCGAGCGGTGTCGCTGGACTTCATCACAATAAAGACAGTTGCTTTAAAACAACTCGCTGTTCATCGCGGGCTAGGTAAACTGGCTGGATGAAGACATGTAAAAAAACGTAGGAGACCAAACCAAAAATGGTGTGTCAGTGTGAAGAAAAAAGGCTAACCAACTTTACATTCTGCATTCTGATCATGAAAAGAATTCTAGTGGAATTGTGCTGGAAAAACGAAATGAAAACGGATAGATCTTATTCCTTAATTTCTTTCCCGGTCCTGCAAACACATATAAATAAGACAAGGAGGCAAGGTGAAAAACAACATCTTTTTCACGTTTCAAGGAGAGACAGCGGGGTTCTCACCTTTTCCGGTGACGGCGTGCAAACATTGCGTTGCCGGAAAAGAAAGCGACCGTGCCCAGCACTGTGAGGTACTTGAGGGTGGTAAACATGTTGAGTGACACCCAGAACAAGTAATAAAGATAAAAGATCCCTAAAAACGAGAAACGCAGTGTCAGTCCCTCTTAGTTCGACCAAAGCATAAAAGCCATGCAGAGTGGAAAAGATTCGTTGCTCTTGGCAAAACACACAACGACCGACTGCCCAGAACGGAACGTCAGCGCCGATGTTGAGAATAAATTCCCTCCATCACAATGTGCCTTGCCGTTTGCGTCGAACAATTTGTAACGAAATGTACCTCCAAGTGCTCCGTAAAAGACGAGACTCGTCGGGTGCAAGTCAAAGTTGCTAAAGTTGACTCCGAGGCGTGCCCACTGCAAGGATACAAAACCCAAATGGTCAGTTAGACAGCCGAAAATGTTAGTCCCTCTTAGTTCGACCGACACATGGCATGTGAAGCAGAGTGGAAAAGATTCGTTGCTCTAGGCGAAACGTCAAGCCGGCTTCTCAACGGGAGAAAGCCAGCTGAGCAGAGAAATAAATCCCTGCCATCGAATACGTTTTGCCTTTTGGGTTTGAAGAACCTGCCCATTTTTTGTTTGTACGATTGCAAAATGAGATCTGTCTTGACATTTTCCCTTCCCATGGCTCCTTACCAACAACGCAAGAAGAACAAATGGTGCGAGAACGGCAAGCGAAAATGCGGACGAAACAGTCGCAGGCGGACGCTTCTCCGGCTCCCGGAATGTGTGCTGCAATAAAACGCTGTCAGAATCCAAAGACCAGTCACAACTACAAGGTAGTCACTAGTTGTGGTTGTACCTTAATCTCGGGCTTAACAGCAAATCGAGCCAGAGGATCGGCCAATTCTGTTACGCCGTTAGGGAAGTTGAGCTTAACGGTACCCTAAGACGACGAAAAAAAGTGTCAGTTTCTCATAGTTCGGGGATGCTGCAAAGACAACGCCGAGTGGAGGGAATCTCGAAATGATCTGGCAGAATTTACTTGCAGCGGAGACCGGAAGACATCCTAACCGCAATGGGTTCTGCTGATTTATGGCTAACGAATATGAGCACAAACTTACGAGGTGGGATGAGATCGCGTTGAGGAAGTTCACATCGCCGATATCCACTCGGAGTTCGTAAGAGCCCGACAGACGGTGAAAGTCCACGGCGCGTTTGGGAATATCCTGAAAACGGCATTCAGTAAAGGATTGAACAACCCTTGTGACTTCCGCGTAACGGCTTATAGAGCAACTGAATTCGCAGGCGCGGTGAGAGTCAAAAAGTCATTTTTAATTCTATATCTTTTACCAGTTCCAGTTTATAAGCATCTCCATCCTGCTCCGCAATCAAAACGACCTCACGATCAGCTTTCGGGTGTGTGAGACGGATGAACGCCTGCAAAATCAAAGATTGTACATGTAAATCCCAAACACGAAACTGCCAGCTTGTCGACCATTCAACAGTATTACTTGTGACGTTTAGCAAACATGCATCTAGATTCAAGACCAATAACAAGTCGAACCATCAATCAGTCCAATACTGTAAGTAATCAACAACCGGGCGCAAATTCAACAGAATCAATCAATCAATCAACCCAATACAGTAAGCAACCAACCAACCGGAAGCCGATTCAACAGAATCAATCAATCAATCCAATACCGTAAGCAACCAACAACCATGCGCCGATTCAACAGAATCAATCAATCAATCCAATACAGTAAGCAACCAACAACCATGCGCCGATTCGACAGAATCAATCAATCAATCCAATACCGTAAGCAACCAACAACCGGGCGCAAATTCAACAGAATCAATCAATCAACCACGCACCAACCTGGTCGGACTTGACGGCTTGGTTGTCAGCGGCATTTCGGACGGTGAATTTCACAATCAGCTTCTGATTCTCACCGATGTCCAGAGCGGACGACAGTTTCACATTACTAGCAAGTCTGTAAGCCAAGAAAAATACGATGCAAGGAGATAAAAAAAGGATCATTTCATCAATAACAAAATCATACTTTTGAACGGAGCTGACTTTTCCGGCGTCATTGTCGTACACGGAAACTTCCACGTCAGTCAGAGAAATCTACAACCAATTCCAAAATTAGCACGTCTGTTACTGAAACACACGGGAAGTGCAGTGCAAAAGGCTTCGCGAACCTTGATTTTTTGCGCCAGCTTCGCCGGCTCTTTCGCCTTTCCTGCGTCCTTCGATGTCGCCTGGCCGCACTCCACGGAAATCGCTAGCAAGACAGCACATCCCAGCCATACCAGCACACCTGCAGCAACAAAATAGCAAGCATAAATTGATTTCATCGCGGACTTCTTCCAGAAATTCCGTCGTCATCATCGCGGACTTCTTCCAGAAGTTCCGTCGTCGTCATCGCGGACTTCTTCCAGAAATTCCGTCGTCGTCATCGCGGACGGGACAAGCCGACTTACGCTGTGAAATGGCCATCTTCTCCAGACTCCTTTGTTAAATACCACTACCGAGAGACTTTCGTTAGCCGGACAGATGGAGATCCAGCTTGCAGTGTGAAGACGCTGGACGAGGGACCCGAAAGGATCCCAAAAAAGGAAAAAGGGTTTTTAATGTGATCTTGATTTTGCAGCTGACTGCAAGGGACTGATCTTGATTTTGCCACCGAACGTGGCAGGCAAGGGAAAGTTGTCTCGTTGGCAGACGGCTGCTGTGATTGGCTCGACTGTTTCGCTGCAGCCACTCGAAAACTAACAATCTACGCATTACAGGGTTTACAACTTCTTCCGCTCCATTACAGTTATTACTCATTAAACTTCCTCCAGGTTCCCTATTTATTCTCATTTAATAAAAAAAAATATCGCAAAAATTAAAAAACCCTTTCAATAATTGGAAAAGTGATAGTTAATCGGTAAATACTGCCAAGATAATACTCAATATTTAATCCCGGTTTTGCTGTTATTTTTACTTTGATTTTGATTGGTTTTTAACTACGCTACGGCAGTGAACAGGAGGATTGATTCACTCAGCAGGTGATTCAGATTAGAACCTTCCTCTTCCAACCTTCGGAAGTTGTTAGTGGCCGCCGACCGGAGGTGTTCTCCGATTTTGTTTAATTTTTGCACTGCATGGCTTGAGATTGTGGTGGATTTGAATAGTGTTCCTTCTTTCTGTTGGCTTGAAAAATGCCTATGCGGTTCTCCAGGACGATTTTCATTCCGCTGATTGCTTTTCCTATTTTGATTGCCACTCACGGTTTTCAGAACAAGGTACAACAGCAAGTCCCTTTGGAATAAATTGTCGTCGTTATGGACACCATTTTACAGCCATGACTGCCCGTTAGCCGCAGTGGCGGTGGCTGTGGTTGGTAGAAGGAGACCGATGAATGCCGTCAGTGTGCATTTGTTAATTAAATTGATGGATAAATTGCTTGATTGAATTGATTGCTTGATTTACTCGTAAATAGGCCTCTTTCATTGCTCGGTGTATGCCTTGATTCGTCGATTGATCGAACTGTCTGAATTGAACTCTAAAATTTTTGATTTTCTTCCAGAATCCGGAAGCGAGCCTAGTCGAGCACATCGTTGGCACATCATGGCTGCACTTTCTCTTCGAAGTGTCCCTCACAGTCTACATCGTCTTCCTTGGAGTGCACGGAATGAGAAGAACGTCGGCTAATCCGGTGGCGGAATCACTCAATCAACTCACTGCCAAGGTGCTGACAGTCCTTGCCTGTTCGCTTCGATTCCATCGTTGTTTGTTTCGTCGGCTTATCCTTCTTCATTCGGTTGACTTTTTCTGCCAAGTTTCAATTATACAATGACTTGCCTGTCTATTCTCTGTGTTTGTCTGTTAGTTTGTCTATTCCTCTAGTTATTGGAAGACAATCTGTGATGCGACTTCCGTTGTTACTAGTTTCCTCTGAAGATGTCGGTTTCTGATTTCAGGAGAAAGAGACTATGCTGAAAGAATGGAAACCGGAACCTCTTGTGTCCACGGCATTTGTGAAAAGTGTCCAAAGGATAGAATCGCTTCGCCCTAAAATCGTCTGCGAAGGGTGAGTTGGCGGCTGCCCGCTTAACCCTCCGTTCTCATCGTGATTTTCTGCTCGGTACGATCTGCCTGTTGCTTTAACAATTCTTCTGTTTACTACAGAAAAGTGGGGAAGTACGTCGTGTCGGGCGGAAAAAAGTACCTCAACTTGGCCAGCTACAATTTCCTCAACCTCATCGGAAACACTACGCTCGAGGTGCGGAGCATTAGCTCAGACATCAGCCGTTTCCCGTTGCGTCCGCTGACTAGCAGGAAGCCGTGGTTGTCCTTGTTGGTAAACGACGTGTTCTTTACAGGAGACGGCAAAGGCAGCTATACGAAAATACGGCGTGGGTTCCTGTGGTCCGAGAGGCTTTTACGGCACCGTCGGTAGGTGGTCGCACTCCAAAGTGGCCTGATAAGCCAAAGCCACAACTGTGCCAGGCAAACGCTATGGGTTGAATCGGTCGGGTGGCAGAGGGCGCCACAAGTGTAAATTGTAAACGACACTCATTCAATTTACACTTGTGGCGCCCTCTGCCACCCGACCGATTCAACCCACCGCGTTTGCTTGGTACCTAAAAAATTTTCAACAACGTCATCACATTTAGATGTTCACTTGGAGCTGGAGGAGAAACTTGCCCGGTTCATGGGATGTGAGGAAGCAATTTTGTACTCATACGGAACTGCAACGATTTCGAGTGCCATTCCCGCCTATTCCAAGAGAGGCGATCTTATTTTTGTGTAGGCACTTTTATTCGGTTGCTTCCACCTGGAACGAACTTTTCCCCAATGAACATAATTTCTGTTTGTCATATATAGGGATGAAGGAGCCAACTACGCGATACAACAGGGCCTGACGGTTAGTCGGAGTAATATCAAATACTTCCGTCACAACGACATGGACCACTTGGAATCCCTCCTGGAAGATCTCCATCGGCAGAACCAGATTGCTCTGAACAAACCCAAAAGGAAATTTTTCGATCGAGATGTGAGTGGTCTTCACGTTATCCACTGTACCAGTGAGGAGTTTCTGTTTTGGTTTGGTTGGCCTTCTCCATTGCAACTTAAAATTTTAGGACGTCGATCATCCCAGTCGCCGTCGGGTCTTTGTCGTGGTGGAAGGCCTTTACGCAAACTATGGTGATCTGTGTCCGCTGCCACAGCTCATCGCTCTGAAACGGAAGTACAAGTTCCGAATCTTCCTGGACGAAACTTTCTCCGTCGGAACTGTGGGTGGCACCGGTCGCGGCGTGACGGAGCACTTCAACATTCCCGTAAGCTTATTCTGATATTCTGATCTTACTGACTGATGCGAATCCGGCCTTATGAAGTGTTAAGTTATCATTCTTTTTGTCTGCAGCAAGCTTCGATTGATCTCGTCACCGGCTCTTTAGAGCATGCCTTGGGTTCGACTGGTGGGTTCTGCTGCGGCTCGTCATTTGTGGTTGACCACCAGCGCTTGTCCGGAGTCGGTTATTGTTTCTCCGCCTCCTTGCCACCGCTCTTGGCCGCTTCCGCCTCTAAGGCTCTGGATCTCATTGATAAGAACACGGCGCTTTTCGAGCAGCTAAAGACAAAGTCGGAACTGATGCACAAGAGCTTATCGAGGTATGTTATTGTGTTTTTTTTGCATTTGGTATAATTTGGTGTTTTTTTTTGCATTTGGACTCTGTGTGGATATTTGTATAGAATAAACGGTCTAACGGTTGGAAGTTGGAATGGCTCACCCATTCAGCATTTGCGGCT